>JAPYZC010003291.1:0-13395 GCA_030522665.1 Ichneumoninae sp. A BG-2022a | reverse complement strand
ATTAAAAAAATATTTATCCTTTTATAATTAACCGGTGACTTTTGGAAACTAGAAACTATCAGCTTGATATTGGTTTCGGTTATTTCAAGAAAAAAATATGTTCTTGATAAATTAATAACTGCTGGAATCTTACGCTGCTCTTAACCGTCCGATCATTGGTACCTTTACCTTAAGTGCTGCCATCGCGGATGCAGAAATAGCGCGTTTTTAAATGCGAAACGCGGGAACCTGTACAATTTTTCTATGCTATCGAATTCGTTAGCTTAGCGAATGTCGCGAGGGATTAAACTATAGTGCCCGTAGGTGGAGCTGTATGTTTGCCTTCTGAAAATTTATAACGCTAATGAGCCCCAGACCACGCTTTATGACCAACCGAGCTTTTCGTCCCCTTCATGAAATTTCATCTCACCGTACAATAATTGCTCCACCTATTTTTTTAAAGCGCAACAAAAATGCCTCGCTATCGTACATATTTGAATATTTAATAACTGGCACATCCACCTCAACAAACATTGTTCACGGTATGCTCGGTCGTATGTTCGCAGGTTTACAAAAGACGATCTCGCGATATGGAGACCGAGACGGAGGAAGAATTGCTGCAGTTTCCACCGGGTGGTTCCCTCGACGCCTCGAGCGGGTCTCTGTCCAGCGTTTCGCTATCCGACAAGAGCATGTCGACGGACAACGTCGAGGAGTACTTCGGTGACGTGCCATTCGCAGGTAAACAGCAACGTACGCTTGGCTGCACCGCATGACGCTTTCTGCCCTCGTGTACATGCATACTCGTTGTATTTCGTTTTTACCGTCAACATTTTGCCTAAGTTTTTTTTTTCGTTGTTTCACGCCGTTTTCCTTCTTTTTTCTTTAACCCGCGTTTCGAGACCTCCGAGGTGGAAAAACAAATACGGAGCTCTGGATTTCTGGCAAATGTCGTTTTCCGTTCATTTTTTGTTCTCGTACTTTTTAACTTCGATCTGTCAGTAATGAACATTACTGAGTTTCCGACTAATCCGCGGTTCTTGTCAAGTCATTTTGGTGTCACGTCGAATCATTCATGGAAACAAAATCTTTCACAAAGTCACCCAAGTCACATGGAAGCATGCCATATCTAGGAGACACTAGTTCGTTATAGACATTCGACCAATGATGAATTACCAACGTAAGATGTGATCATTGAAATACTGCACAATCATGCGCATCAAACTCACGTGTCATTGATAATTGTACGCACACAGTATTTTTTTTTTCAAACTCCAATCTTCGAATAAAGTAAGATGTCAGGTGCCATCGCGATGACTGCTGTCAATCAAATTATACGTCGTTTCATGGTGCAAAAAAAAATCCCAACTGTGACAAAAATGCATTGATTTTCGATGCGCCAAAATAACGTTACGTCTTCTAGAAATCTTCCCACGTTTTTACTTTTTATTTTTTGTACGACTGTACAAAACCACGTTATTCAGAATAGTTACAATCGTAAATATTCCATAGTACATTGCTGTTGTTACCCATAAATAAAAAAAAGAGTTTTCCATTGTCGTTTGGTATTAGCTACGCATACATATAGACTTTACTCGCACATCTCCATTTACATCCGGCTAGCAGTGTAAGATATTAAATACTATACACATATATATATTACGCTTTGAAATTATCGAATATTGTTCGTCGTTGAGAATCAGAGTATTTTAATCCAAGTATTACACGGTGTCCGCATAATACTCCTTGTGTTAACGCGTCACTTGTCTTGGGAGTGTTATTAAACGGAGTCTGTTCCAGTTCCATTATCGATTTTATGTACTATATATATATTTTTTGTTCTTATGTCTCCAAGTATTGACGTTGCCGGAGTATTATTATTGTTATTATTGTAAAGCTTGTGTGATATCTATTTCACGAGAAAAAAAATGGTTTCTCTCCGAGTACAAAAACATTTGTGATAAAATTTGCGGAAACAGGGCATGAAAAAGAGGGTCGAGTAACCGCATGCGTTTAACCCTTTGAAACATGACGTTGCGTTCATGCAACATTTTTTTTCCTCGAGAACAAAATTTGAAAATAAATGCCCGAAATTGCCACAAAAATGTATTGACCTTTTATTGTTACGTTTAAAAGATATTTAAAATATGATTAGTACGATTCTATGCTTCAAACTATTAATTTCTTCGATGTTATTTCATTGATCGGCAGATCGGCATGTATGGAACATCTTTTTTTTTATTCGAGACCAAACTTTCAAACTAAAAGCCCATAATTGCCATAAAAATTTGTTGACGTTTCATTGTGACGTTTGAAAGATATT
This sequence comes from Ichneumoninae sp. A BG-2022a, assembly GCA_030522665.1. Taxonomy (NCBI): domain Eukaryota; kingdom Metazoa; phylum Arthropoda; class Insecta; order Hymenoptera; family Ichneumonidae; species Ichneumoninae sp. A BG-2022a. The sequence goes on along the minus strand of JAPYZC010003291.1, from coordinate 11,093 downwards.
TAAAATACGATTAATGATACTGCGCTTCAAAGGATTAATTTCTTCGATGTTGTTTAATCGACCGGCAGATTATTCGGTAACAAAAATCGCGCAAAGCTCTAGTGGAACTGGAATAGTGAATAGCAATTTTTATTACCCCTCCGATTACACATCACAATCGACTTTGTTATATAAAAAATATATATATATATTTGTTGTCGATATGTATATGCAGCGAATAAAAAAAAATATATACATACACGTATGTAGATCAGGATATCCATATAGATACAGATAAATCTATATTTATCCTAGACTATAAGGGATTATATAGTGCATTATATAACATCGTTGATTTGCAAATAAATATTATTATGCTATTATGTATGTAAACGGTCTTGATTTATTTTATGCTTTTTTTGGTCGCCCTGCGTGTTACCGGCGGTGATCTCGGATCACCCTCGTTGTCTGTAGGTCAGCCGTGGGGCATATTGTGTACGTCGGCGTGTGCGTTTTCACGAGTGATTAACGTTTTTTGCGAATGTTTTTTTTTACCTTTTTCTTTACTGCACGTCATGCCAATGGATCGTAATTATAATTTTTTTCACTCATTGCATTACTTTTTTTTTGTCACCACGATTATTCTCGTTCGGCGCACGCCAAGACACGGCCAACGCGGGGATAATGACAACGCTTGAGATCCTCAATAGATTAACCGTCTTGTCTCGCATGCATAATTTAACATGACAAAAAAAAAAGAAAAAAGAATTAAGGTTATCGAACGAAAATCTTGCGAGATTAATTGCGAATACAAAGGCATGAAAAAGTTTAGCGTCAGTGTGGCTGTTCCGAAGAAAAATAAGGTAAGATGAGAAATAAAACATTATTTTTTTAAAGCGGGCATATTTGCTGAATCGGTAAAATCGAACAAATCGAAAATTACAGTGTTGTATGTCAGCTGTAAATCACCGACGTCGCTCGTGTTAAACTCGACGACAGACCGTGCGAACGAAATACCATGCAGACGCGACGGAAGGTCCGTAAGTGGAGCGAGGTGAGAGCTTATGAATGACACACTGTCTTTCTTGGCTCTCCATTGTCTCCTGGTACGGGCGACGGAAATCGTGAAAGCCAGGCGTCTCGAACCAAACGTATCCATGCACTTCTAATAATTAGAGGCATCAGAGCAATTAAAATCATTGGGTCATATCTCAATCTCGGGCTCTTGGAAGTTGGCATAGTTTAACTGACGCAAGAAGATCGGGACTTAAGCGGATGTGCAAAATTAGTTTCCAGTTTCACGCAGCCATAAAAGTCCCGTTGCACTGTTGTTTTTCATTATTTTTGTTCTGACGTTTCAAAAATGTAGCAATAGCTAAAAAATATATTTATGTTGTACATATAATATATATACATATAAATAATAAAATGTATTACAATTATACATATATATATTATTTATATTTATATTATTTTTATTTTATCTCAATCTCGATCTTGGCTCTTGGTAGTTGGCGTATTTAATGACGCAAGACAATCGGGTCTTAACAGTATGTGCAACATTAGTTATCTAGCCATAAAAGTATAGTCGGACTAATTTTTTATTTTATTATAAATATTCCTGATCTGAAATTTCGAAAAGACTCTCAACAACTCATCAAACATATCTATATGTATATATAATGTATATAAATATAAATAATAAAATATATTATAATTATACATATATTGTATATATTTATATTATTTTTATTTATATATTAAATGTATATAGTTTGTAAATATATTATATTTATAAACTATGTTCGAATTGGTGTGTGTATTTATTTGTGCATAGGCATTAGTGACGGAAAAGACGAAACGTCCCCACCTCATCGCCACGTACCGATAAGATAATTCGTGTCCAAGTTGCACGGACGTGCGCCTCCTTCTCCATCCGATAGTATAAGCCCGGATTTCTCCCGTGATCGACGTTCAGTCGCCAGCGGTCGTCTTACTGGCACAAGTCGATTACGTGCCTCGTGACCCTACGGTAATCTATTTTGCATAAATACTACTTATCGGAAGTGTTCTCCCGCTGCAGTTTATCGTGAAAACCGAGGAGTGATAAGTGATAACCCGCGATAATACAATAGCTGCTGCACTGTGCGACCGTTAATTCTTATCGCTCACCAAGAGGTACGTCGCATATCCGTTGTTTCATCGCCGATCCTATGAGAAACATACATGGACCTTATCTTCGGTTTGTGTGCAATATGCAAGAGCAACGACTCAAGTTTATTGGGACGTTTATCAGATAGCGTTTGGCTCTGTTATATTCTCATTTTCCAGACATGTCGGAAAAAAAAATACAAACGCATTTTCCGCATAATTAATTATGTACGGTCGGTAATAAAAACACTAATTAATTTTATCAAAGCTCCTGATCCGGGACGGTCCGAAGTAAATTCTTACACGAAGCTGTATGGATATCCGCGTCGTGTAAGAATTTACTTTTAACCGGAAGTGGTTAGCACCCGTGCAAAAAATGAGTTACAGTTTTAACCTAATTTATCATTCTTATGTTTTAACATAGTTATCATTAACCTAATTTAATGATTAGGGAATTAAAGAGGATATTTTGGATTTTTAAAGTCCTTCGGCGATGCAGGCTTCTTATCGCTCGGTTAATCTTAAGACGTTAATTCTTATCGCTCACCAAGAGCAACGACTCAAGTTTAGTGGGACATCTATCAGATAGCGTGCGAAAAAAAAAATATATATATATACAAACGCACTTTCCGAATAATTAATTAAATCCCACGGTCGGTAATAAAAACTGTAATTAATTTGTTTAACGCTGCCCATCGTGGACAGTCCGAAGTAAATTCTTAAACAAAGCTGAATAGATATCCGCGTCGTGTGACAATTTGCTTTAAACCGGAAATGATTGGGAACCGTGAAAAAAATCCATTACAGTTTCTGTTACCGACCGAGCTGGGCTTTGCGTAAGGAGGAAGGGTTGTCGCGTCGATTTAACGATTGGGAGGGGGGGGGGGAGGGTTAACAAGGATATTTTGGATTTTTAAATTCCTTCGACGACCCAAGGATCAAAGCAATACAAACAGCCCAGCGACGACGCTCGGCTCGCCTCAATTCCGTAAACTCTCGAGGTGGTCGCTCGTTAGCTTTTGTCAGGATGCATGGAGTGTCGCGAAGCGAATCGCTAGAAACAATCCCCTCTGGCACTGGCTTGTGCCACGCGACTAATGACTCGCTCGATATCGTTTCCGAGAGAGTTACGCACTAATTACGCCCTTCGCAATTACAACAGGAACGCGAATAGTCCATTTGTATTCATCGAGGTGCGAAATCGGCGAGTGCGAATTCCTCCGACTGCTTTATTATGGCTGCTGACCGAGGACGAGCGTTGTTAAGAACTGCTTGCACTATAAGTTGATTGAATATTTCGTCTCATTTTTTAATTTTTTTTTTTTAACTCCGGTATTGCTACAAAGTATAGTGCAATTTTTTTAATGTTTATTTTTTGTCCCAAAAAATGTACAAAAATCATTATCTTCTCGAGAAAGCTGCACGAGATAATGACTTGCTCAAAGTATGCAGCGGAACTTTGCCCGCGTTAATGTCGCTCGCTAAACGAGATGCAATTACTCCTGCGAGCGCTCGTTGTCGCCGACGAAAAATCGATTCCCGGTGTCTTGTTATGCTTCTTCGGTTATTGTTCTCACTTTACGAGCGTGACATCTTAATCGGTGCCGAGACGTGCCCGTTTTCGTTATTCTCGGGGGGCGAAGTAACTTTCGACTTTTAAGGTGAAATTTTTAATGGAGGGAAAAATGAGAAATTTTTTAAATAATGGTTACAGAAAAAAAATTGTGAGCTTTATGAATTTAAGTCTTCGCAATACGTAAATATGAACAAGTTTAATTAGTATTTTCATAGGAATTATATAAATTCGTCCCAAAGATCAATATAAAAAACATTATTAAAAAAAATTATCATTAAACTATCACCAAAACAAATCGCTAGAGTGTAATTTGAAAATTTAAGAAAAACGACAACAGCGCATTGTTCCAGAGTATCGATGAGGCTTATTTCCATTCTACCGAATAACCATTGCCGATAATTCATCTTGGGCTAGTTGGGTCTCGTCGGTGTCTCGTGACAATCACGCAGAATTCACTTTTACGAGGAAATGTTTGATACAGAAAAAAATGAAAAATAGATATTTTTAACAATGGTTCCATAAAAAAAATGGTGAGCTTCTTGAATTTGAGTCTTCACAATGAATAAATTTAAGATGTTTAATAGAAGAAACAAACAATTTTAATTAGTTGATAAATCCGCCCCAAAAGCCAACATAAAAAGCGTTATAAAAAAAAGAAGGAAAAGTTTATCATTTATTTAAAGATAATTAAACCATCATCAGAATCAATCGCTAAAAGACAACAGCGTGTTGTTCGAGAACATCGATGAGGCTTATTTCCATCCTACCGAATAACCGTTGCCGATGATTCATCTCGGACAAATTGGGTCTCGTCTGTGTCTAGTGGGAGTCTCGTTGAATTTCGATCGCCCGTATGTGACTCACGTGCGCGTCTCGTAGTCACCGCTCGGAAAATACAGTAGCCGTACGGAGTCACGTAAAATGTTTGTCCGCTGTAAATTTATCCGAGCGGGTTTTCTCTGCGCCAAAGAAAAATAAAATCTCTCCGTATAATCCGCCGTTCCTGCACCTCTCCTGACCGCTCGTTTAACGCTGTTTCGTGTGAGCCCGCCGAAGACGGGCGACGCTTATGACATCACGGCGGAATGTGTGAACCGTGGAATATGACTCACGCGACAAACGCCGCAACATTTTTTTTTTATCACGTCGCACAACGACTCTCTCCATGAAGGCGATCTTTTCGTCCGATAAAACAAAACAAGAAAAAAGAATTAAAAAAAAATTAAATAAAAAAGAATTTAAAAAAATTAAATAAAAAAGAATTTAAAAAAATTAAATCAAAAAGAATTTTCGAAAATTAAATAAAAAAGAATTTAAAAAAAAATAAAAAATGGGAGCCATAACGAATTCTGTACCATTTACTTTTCAAGGCAAACAGTGACATAACCGGATGATACGCGAGATAAGGAATCCTCGAGGGACCGCACTACTCTTTTCTTTTTTTTTTACTTTTTTTTAATGGAAGCTGCATCGTAAAATTATGTTTCACAGAAGCGAAACGTTTCTAAAGTGTTATCCAAGATTTCACGGAGTATATCTGGAATTGTGGCTCCCGTTTTCTGCAGAGCGAGTGACCGTGCAGTATCCGCTGAATGCAGACTCATGGGTCAGACGAATATTCCGAGAAAATATCGAACGACGAACTTGACTCTGATTATTAAAAATTATATTATGCGACCGCCTCGAGGTAGATACGATGCTCCAACATTGTTATTCTTTCCCGTCATTTTTTTTTTTTAGACTTTTTTTAGATCTTGTTTTCATTGAATTGCTAATGGCGGGATAAACTGTATCTTCGCGAGTGACAATCTAGTACGATGCAGTTTTAAAAATGAAAATTCAACTGAGGTCGGAAAACCTGTATAACAATTTCTGATGAAAATAAATCAATTTCTTCTTGGTCTGTAAATGGGCATTGCCCGGCTTGACCAAATGAATAAATGAATAAATAAATAAATTTCAACAGCTCCGAACTCGATAATGAAACAGCGGTTTATTTCCTTAAACACTTTGTATGCGATGCGGAAAGAAGAACATTATCGTTAAGCGACAAGATGTAAGCTCGAGTTTCACCTCGATTTTTAGCTTGCACCAAATTTTAATTTTCAGACCTTCATGAAATACAATTAATTGTTGTATGAACGGACTTCGCTCGGATGAACTTCTCGTCGGATATTCTGTGTTCCAAGTATTAGAATTGTTCTGCTCCAAAATTTTTATAATTACGAGGATAAAAACGGATATCTTTCTGTAGAACGAGTCACCGTGCAGTATCTGTTGAATGCAGACTCATCGCCCGGGCAAATATTCTGAGAGAATATCTCGACTGTAATATTTGGGAAAATATTACAGTCGAAATATTACTGTAATATTTTATGATCAAATATTACAGTCGAAATATTATTGTAATATTTTATGAGAAAATGTTACAATCGAGTTATTACATTTCGAAAACATTTCACGAATAAATCGTCCCTGATTATTCTAAAAATATTATGCGAGCGCCCTGCGCGAGATAGTCACGATGCTCCAACACTGTTTTTCCTTCCGGCTATTTTTTAAAACTTTTTTTCGACCTTGTTTTCATTGAATTACAAATAGAGGAGCGTCGCTCTCTATTATAATTTCGTTTCTTCGCTGTCAGGTGTCTTCAACGGGATTCATCGACGATATTCTCATTAGCTAGTCTAATATGCGCAAGTGGACGGGTAATATTTATCGTTCGTGTTGCCACGTTACCGCGTTATACACGCAACACATGTGCCGTACCGGTCCCGCCTCGTCGGTTGTATTCATCGAGCTGCTTGCACGTTCGATTCCTCGCAAACCGCAGGGCATCACGCATACCTCTGAGCCACGTTCCTTAAGGCAGTCCCAGCGAATAATGTTGATTTCGCATGAGTTTCGGAGAAATGAGAGGGAATTTCAAACACTTCCGGAAGGTACAAAAATCTGAGAAAAATCAAGCATATTAAAGGTGCTGAAAAAAATAATTTTCCGTAACAATCATTTCAAAATGTTAAAAAAAATTGATGAATAATAAAATTGTTTAACCAATCTCCCGGAAACCTAAAATTTTTAAAATTAAATTGATTCGTTCTGTTTTTCAAATGTTTTAATTCACTTTGACTTTTTTTGTATGGGAAAAAATGTGTAAAAAGTCACAAAATTGTAAGTGAATTAAAAAATCTGAAAAAATGCATACGTATTCAGAAAAATGAGCGAATCATTGTCGTCCTGATTGAGGACCCATGCTAATACCACCTATACTAATATGCTAATATGCACAACGTCTTGGATAAACAATTGTGAAAATTTGGCACGCGTTTGATTAATGTTGTGTGCAGGACCTACCTTAAGCATGTTCCAATTCTATCGAAAGAATACAAACTCAATGGTAATTTTGAGTTTTTTTTTAGTTTTTTTTTTACCGCTCCGAATGGTCGCCGCAGAGTCTAGGGAGACTGAAACTTAGTAGAGAATCGTGTTACCTCTCGAAGTCCAGCACTTCCCTTCCGGCTCGTTCGTCATCGACCCCGACCATCTGTTACTCGTAGCCGAACGTAGGCTCGAATTTCTAGCCGGCTCGTTGTATACCAAAACATTTTTTTTACTTTCCCCTAAAAAAAATCTTCGAAAAATTCAATTCTAATCTTGCGCAGCACGAGCTTTGTTGTAGTTTAAGTTTTTTTGGTCAATTGGTCGAGGTCCGTTTTGCTCCGACGCTCCATATTGCCTCCCGTCCTCCGTTACGGACACTCGTCGGGTCGCGTGTCGCGCGGAAAGTTTCCATGGCAATTACCTTTTCCGGAACAAAGTCATTCGCCGATTCGGCGAAAACATTTCCAACTCAAACGCCAACTAATCCCGACCTGCTTTTCCAGAATTTCCATACAAACCAAAATATATATATATATTTTTTTGATGCCTTTTTTCTTTTTTCAAAGTTAATTTTTCCCGTCAACAAACTCTCTCCCGGTAACCCAGGATGTCCCTACGTTAATCAGGTAAATTTCTTGCTGTCCCAACAATTTTTTCCCCGTGCATATTCCGTCTCGTCTGAAAAGTTCCCGACAATTACCTTCCCCCGGCCAAGCCTATTCTCCACTTGGCCAAAAAAAAAATGGTCACCGAAACTCCAGCTAATCCCAAAATGTCCAAAACGTTAATTTTTTCACCTCCCTTTCCTCAATCTCAATGTTTTCCCCTAAACAAACTCTCTCCCGCCGACCCGCCTTGCCCTCCGATTTCCCAGATCACCGAGCGAAGCCTGTTTGCGGAGCCGGTGTTGGTTCGACAGTGGACGGCAGTGGGACTTTCTCCCCCCATCGCGGCCCGCCATGCACTAAGGCCCCCACTCGTTCCCCATTTTTCCTCCCCGTCCTCCGTCGCCGTCTCCGTGCATGCACGCGCTCCCCGCTGGCCGTATTGGAATAATTTGGTGGCGGGGTTCCGGCCAGTCCCATCTCTCCGGGATCGTCTTTCCCGGGTTCGGAGCCCGGCCGAGGGAGCGAAAGAGAGGCCGACATGCGAGGAGACGACGATGCCACGACACGCCGAGCCCGATCCGGTTGAGGCCCTCGTCTCGTTCATTGTTGGTTCGAGTGCGGGTGGCGCGGGACCCGTCGAGTCCGCTTGTGCCTCTGCCGTTCGCGCGACAAACATTTTTTTCCCGGTCTCCTCGCTCCGTCCCGATCTCTCGTGCGTGGACCAGACATCGCCGCAATCCCCGACTCGAACGAACCTCTCGTTCGCGAACCGCGCGGCTCCTTCCTCATCCGCCGCTCCGCCTCCTCGCGGTACCATCGGCCACCTCTTCGTCCTCCTTCGACGTCGCTCAACCGGCCTCCGTTACGGTCCATACCCGCTTCCCGGCACGACGCCGGCTTGACCTAGCGCCGTACGAATTAGCCGTCTCGTTAACTGGCCTCGCGCCATCCTCGCGATACCCGCCGCTTCAGTACAACCGCCGTGACGGAACCGAGTCCACCGCACCGCCAGTCGCTGCGGTCGCGGCTGCCGATTAAAACGTGTGGAAAAAATCGTCATTTTCAGGCTGTTAATTTTTTTTTTTATTATTTTTTTTTTTTGTGTTTATTGTAAGAGTGTTGGTTCGGATTGACCGGTGTGGGATTTTTGCGGAGGGATTGTCGAGAAACGAAGCAAGAAAGAGTGAGGACCGGTATCGCTGAATTGGATAAGCTGCAGCCGATCGGTGAGGATATTATTTTTTTCTGTTTTTAGGGACTTTTTTTTCTTTTTTTTTTTGGTCCGATCCGCAATAATGTGGAGAGTCGGACACGGCTCCATCGGTCGCAGACACCGGCGCGATAACGCCCCGGGGGTTTCAATAATTCATGTCCCGATTGGTATTCACTGCTGTACGCGAGCCGCTTGCGGAACGCTTGTTCAAATAATACCGAGGATATCGGATGACTTTTTTTTCTTTATTTTTTTTTCGCTAGTAGAAATAATAATTAATCATCGTTATTGAGGCGGCTTCGGCGGAGTCGAAACTGGCTGGTTGTTCGATACTTTTCGAGAGTACAAATGATGACACACATTTTTTTTTTTTATTGGTCTGTAACTTTTTTTGAGATAAGCAAATGTTGTGTTTGTCCGACGCTTAGCTGGCTAAGATAATCGCTCAAACAGCTCGGGCTTACTCAGGCTTGGAAGGAACAATACGCTCGTCAGCCGCCTTGGCTTCGTGTTTATTTACTCACATCGATCGTACAAACAGATCTAAGCCGGCATTAGTCTCGTGAAGAAGAATCTATTTCTCCAATGGAATGCTTCGCGCTCGACCGAATACGAGCGGGAAATACTTTAATATTAAACGAGTCAGCAATTTTTTTCCATCACGCTTATTTTATGACGGAATTGGCTGTACACGTGAAATGGAGTAAAGAGTACGTGGAAAAAGGTTATTGATTCGACAAAAAAAGAAAAAAAAATCGAACGGCAGGAAAAATTGGATATTTTTAATTTTTTATACATGCTTTGCTAACCTCAGCTTAGAATATTCCACCGGTCAACAGGAAATAATTTGCAGGGCTCAAAAGGGCGAGGGTAATGGTTAGGATTACGGTAGAACTCCAGATTAATACTCAAATTACTAAAAAAAAAAAATTAGACTCTTCAGGACGACGAGAAAAATCTGTAAAATTTCACAAAAAAAAAAGAAAAAAATTAAACCATCGGGATATAAGACCGGTCGGCAGGAAATAATTTGCAGGACTCCAAAGTTCGAGAGTGATAGTCCGCATTAAGGAAGAACTCGAGATTAATACTCAAATTACTCAAAAAAAATTAGACTCTTCAGGACGACGAGAAAAATCTGCAAAATTTAATTAAAAACAAGAAAAACAATTAAACCATCGGGAAAATTATCTAATTTTCTGTTATTCGTGGAACCTCAGCTTCGAGTATCTGACCGGTCGGCAGGAAATAATTTGCAGGACGACCGGTCGGCAGGAAATAATTTGCAGGACTCCAAAGTTCGAGAGTGATAGTCCGCATTAAGGAAGAACTCGAGATTAATACTCAAATTACTCCAAAAAAATTAAGATTAATTGCGATTAATACTCAAATTACTAAAAAAAAATTAAGATTAATTGAGTTTAATACTCAAATTACTCCAAAAAAATTAGACTCTTCAGGACGACGAGAAAAATCTGCAAAATTTAATTAAAAAAAAGAAAAAAAAAATTAAACCATCGGGAAAATTATCTAATTTTCTGTTATTCCTGGAACCTCAGCTTCGAGTATCTGACCGGTCGGCAGGAAATAATTTGCAGGGCTCCAAAGGTCGAGGGTGATAGTCCGTGTTACGGTGGAACTTGAGATTAGGCTACGAAAACCGGAAAGATGCCGGGAAGATCAGTCGGTGACCCTGAAAGTTGAGAGAGAGGAGAGGCGGAGCGCAGCGAGCCGTAGAGAAGTTCCGAGGGAGCGGTACGAGAGCAACAGTGCCGAGGATCGGATCAGAGCAGGACGAGCCTGAGGGGAATGAGCCGCGAAGCGTACTCGTGCCACGTGCACTGCTCGGATGCTGCTGCGCCGGTGGTGGAACACGGCATACGAGAACGAGAGAAGTCCCCCGCGTGTCCGAAGTTCCTGGCGTGCCAGGCAAAAAGCACGGAGCGCGTACTTGTTGCTTGTGCGTTCCCTAAGTAATAATAGCCGAGCGGAGCGTTGGAGCAGTTGCGTCACGCGAGCGATGCGACCGAGGGATCCTCGGACCCGGGAATGTTATACGCTCCTCGCACACTTGTCGCACCCGTCCGGTTTCACGAGATCCCATTTCGTTTATGAATGCCTGTGGAAAGCGAGCAGGAAAATTATGCACTCTCGATTGCCTCTTCGTTAAAATGCGATTGGGACT
>JAPYZC010003290.1:0-39297 GCA_030522665.1 Ichneumoninae sp. A BG-2022a | reverse complement strand
AACATCGAGAGCCCATTGTACAAAATTAATTTAAAAAAGGGGGCAAATCAAGAACATCGGCAGAAAAATGCAAAGATTAGCCCAGCTTTGACTTGGTATTGAAGTCGCTAGCCTCGGAGCAGGAAACGATTATTCCTCAAGCGCAATGGGGCATTTTCCTTGACGTGTTTTGTTAACGACTTCACAAAACCAACTTGCAAGCAAGAGAGCAAAGTGCAAACTACCCGCGTTCCGTGAGAGCCGACGATTTGCCAATGGAATACAATAACATCGAGAGCCCATTGTACAAAATTAATTTAAAAAAGGGGGCAAATCAAGAACATCAGCAGAAAAATGTAGATTTGCCGAGCCTTGTCTTGGAATCGAAGTCGCCAGCCTCGAAGCAGGAAACGATTATTCCTCAAGCGCAATGGGGCGTTTTCCTTGACGTGTTTTGTTAACGACTTCACAAAACCAACTTGCAAACAAGAGAGCAAAGTGCAAGCCGAAAGTGGTTTTCCTTGGTGCATAGCCGCGATAGGTGATCATCGATCGCTCGAGCTAACTACAGTCGCACGTATGGCAAACCCCGCGAGGGTGCAATACAAACGCTGGAGAGGGAGGAGCGGGAAAAAGGGGGGAAATCAAGAACATCGGCAGAAAAATGCAAAGATTAGCCGAGCCTTGCCTTGGAATCGAAATCGCTAGCCTCGAAGCAGGAAACGATTATCCCTCAAGCGCAATGGGGTGTTTTCCTTGACGTGTTTTGTTAACGACTTCACAAAACCAACTTGCAAACAAGAGAGCAAAGTGCAAGCCGAAAGTGGTTTTCCTTGGTGCATAGCTGCGATAGGTGATCATCGATCGCTCGAGCTAACTACAGTCGCACGTATGGCAAACCCCGGGAGGGTGCAATACAAACGCTGGAGAGGGAGGAGCGGGACTATCGTAGTCACCCCCTTAAAGCGTTTACTCGGAAACAGTGTCCCGTGCCAGGAAGCCATCAGAGCCAGGTGGAACTCGAGTCCTAAATTTTGTCGGGGTGAAAGGCAAATTGTAGGGCGGTCCGAAGACTCCGCTGAACACGACTTCGCTCCCCGTTGAACCACCCCCTCGGTCCCGCTCGGTCGAGCGTTGCGCAAACCGTGTCGGAGGCGCATTCGTCGGCTCTGCCTTCGACGTCGCGTGTGTCACTTCATTTACAGAAGTGTGGCCGCGGAGTGTCGTGGCTGAAGTTTCCGCTCGTTATATCGGTACGTATACGAGCTGATAGAACGCGACCAACCCCAGCTTTTCTATGGCTCTACTTTGGACGCTACACCTCCCCTTCGTTTTGGTCGGTGCAACTTGGGATGGTTGTCGTCCTTGGCGTGTCCCAATTTGCCTCCTTCTTCTCCCATTACGTCCCCGTGCTTAATCTTTCTTCGCAGCCAACCTCTGCATTTCTATTGCTCTACTTTGGCTGCTGTACATCTCCTCCGCTTCGGTCGGTGTAACTTAGGGTGGATGTCGTCCTCGGCATGTCTTCATTTTCTTCATTTTCCTCCCATTACGTCCCCGTGCTTAATTTTTCTTTGCGACCAACCTCTTCATTTCTATTGCTCCACTTTGGACGTTGCACCTTTCCTCCGCTTTTGTCGGTGAAACTTAGGATTGGTGACGTCCTCGGCATGTCCTCATTGTCCACATTTTTCTCGTTTTCCCAATTTTCCTCATTTTCTTAATTCTCCTCATTTTCCTCCCATTACGTCCCCGTGCTTAATTTTTCTTCGCGACCAACCTCTGCATTTCTATTGCTCTACTTTGGCCGCTGCACCTCTCCACCGATTCAGCCGGTGCAACTCAGGTTGGGTGTCGTCCTCGGCTTGTCCTCCTTTTCGTCTTTTTCCTCCCACCACGTCATCGCGGTTAATTTTCCCTCGACGGCCCTGGATCGACGCGGCGACGAGGTCACGCTTCCCCCCGGACACGGGGGTGGCGAGCAAGGTGCGGTCACGACGACGATGAAGAGTCAACGGCGCGGCGGAAAGTGCTAGGCAAAATGAACTGATACACCTCGGGCCGTAACGTAACTTCGGCGATCGATGCCGCCCCGGCATATCGCGCACAGCTTCGACGACCAACTACCGCCTGCGGAGGAGCCTTGAGACGACCCAATCGGAAATTGCCGATGAAACTTTCGGGGCTGTCGTCTATATAGGCAAACACGGGAAGCTCGAGGATCGTTTTGTGCCCACGAGGTAGACCAAGGCGGCTCAGCTTGCCAAGTAATTGCAAAAGTATCGACATATCCAAACAAACCGAGTCCACTTTCTGGATTGGGTGTTTAAGAACAACTGACAGTTTTCGGGGTTTCAGAAGAGTTTCTTGGTGGACGTTGGCGGTAAATTCTAGTGTTTTGCATTACCTGCAAAAAAAAAAAAGATGGAAAAATAAAACTGCCTTGTTCTTGCAGCATTAAGTATGTTTTGACTGAAGGGTTAATTACACATTGACGTGTATTCTAAAAGATCCGCTCCATCTCCCCTCTGCAAAAAAATGACTTCCACACAGTAAAGGTAACGTTTGAGTTCCAAAAAAAAGAAGAACAAAATTAATCCTTTGTTATTCTTGTACTCCGGAAACTCGCAATTCCAGAGTTGTTTCCAAACAAACGTAGTCCTCTTTCTGGATTGGGTGTTTAAGAACAACTGACAATTTTCGGGGCTTCAGAAGAGTTTCAGCAAATTCTAGTGTTTTCCATCACCTGTAAAAAAAAAATATATGGAAAAATGAAACTGCCTTGTTGTTGCAGCATTAAGTATGTTTTGACTAAAGGGATAATTACACATTGACGTGTATTCTAAAGGATCCGTACCATCTCCCCTTTGCAAAAAATGACTTCCAGACAATAAAGGTAACGTTTGAGATCCAAAAAAGAAGAAGAAAAAAGAAATCCTTTATTATTCTTCTACTCCCGCAACTCGCGATTTCGCAGTTGTTTCCAAACGCACGAAGTCCGCATTTTGGATTGGGTGTTTGAGAACAACAGACAATTTTCGGGGTTTCATCACCTGCAAAAAAAATAAAATAAAAAAAATTAAAAAAAAAATTGAAAAATGCCGGAACTGCCTTGTTGTTGCAGCATTAAGTATATTTTGACTGACTGGTTAATTACGCATTGACGTGTATTTTAAAGGTACCATCTCCCCTCTGCAAAAAAATGGCTTACAGACAGTAAAGGTAACGTTTGAGGTTCAAAAAAAAAATCCTTTGTTATTCTTGTGCCCCGGCAACTCGCGATTCCGGAGTTGTTTCCGGTTGGCGAAAGCGCCGCGTGCGTGCGTGGTTAGTCGAAGTTTAAATGTCGGCGGGGGCGGATTGGGGCAGTGATTCGAGAGTGCGGAGCACGGAAGCCCTGGAGGCGGTCGGATGGTAACCATCGGGCCAAAGAAGTAACGTTCTCTGGTTCGTGTGTGTACGCGCTCCCGCGGATGTTGGGCCGGATTCGGTGGGAAATACGCGTGGGTTTTGTGCGCGCTGCGCTGGGCTCTCGGGTTAATTAAAACGTGCCGGTAACGCGCGGAGAGGGGGACGATGGAGGGAGAGAGAATGGAAGTGACCCCGCGGGCTGTAAGCGAACGCGTCCTGTCAACGGCTGGTCGACGTCACTTTTCCCTCGGGAACTCCAACACTGAAGGCCACACGCTGATTGGTGTTCTCAGTACTCCTCTCTTCCTCCGTCTCCAGTTTTTTCCCTTTTTAGCTTCCGACTCGGCTCCGTTCGTCCGCCAGGCTTGGTACACATGCTGGCGTTCTTTTTTTCCCGAAATATATCTGGACGTCCCGGCTCAACGGTGGAAATGACCCTCCGGGATCACAGATTCTCCATTTTTTATTCAAAACTTTATTCGCTTTTTTTATTTTTTATTTTTTAATTCTATTTATTTCCACGATTCTCGATGCCGAAAGCTGCGAAGAAGGGGCTGACGTATGTACGGAAATGTACGCGCGTATGGACGGTAGACGGTGTACGGTGTGTTGCAGCAGGAGCCGGAAAAAGCGAGGTATTTCCGAGACCCCTTCAGCTCCGGTGAATTAAAGCCTGACCGTAACGCGGTACGCCCCACATAGGGACGCAACGTTATTGCCCGGCTCATTAAATTCCAGCTCGCATTCCCCCGTAATGCTCTCGGGGTCACACAATGCGTGGATACTTGGGTGTATACGTGGACGTGGAATGGAACATCATCGACGAGTTTACGAGCGAAACCTCCCATCGTGTTAACCACCTATGCAACCACCGATTTTATGACACGGATCCAACGTCATTTTGGTTAACGAATGTAGGTGGGGCGAAAGTGGCGAATATGAACCAGTGTACCACGTATTATCATATTCGATGTTTTTGCTCGGTTGTTTTTGGATGTTCCGTGATTAAGCTAAAGTGGAATATTGACATTCGGTTACGCGTACCGGCTTGACACGTTGTCATTGAATATTTATGGAGCTTTGATCATTAATATTGTAATGTCTGATCGAATTGGATAAAATCCTGGGTTTATTGGCACGTTAACGCTTTATAAAATCGCTCCATCCCCAGTTTTAGGCGCTACCATAGTGTAACGACCGAGCGAATGAATAACGCGTGTATTTAGTTTCGGGACCGGATGTTATTAGTACAATCGTATCTAAATATCCCGAGCATGAACTGTCACACGTTTGTTCGGTCATACGTCTCAGTCCAGACTGTCTAACATGACGATCAATCTCATATCGATCGTCCGTTCGTTCGTCTAATGTCAAACCTAACTAATACCGTGTGTCTTAACGAATAGTCAGCTACGATATTCGTTACAATACCAATACATTCCCGCAATTCCGTGTCCATTTGTACCATTTTGGGATATTTTTGGGATCCAGACCGAAATTTTAGAGCGACACATCAGGCCTGACGTAATACTATCATATTCGCTATTTTACCTACTGTATTTGTATGTTCCATGCTTAAGCAACGGTGTTAATATTAATGTTTCATTACTAGTAACAGCTTGGCACATTGTTATTGAACATTTATAGAACTTTGACCATTAATATGGTAATGTCGGGTTGAATTGAATGAAATCCTCGCTTTATTAGCACTTTAACTCTTTATAAGATCGCTGCATCGCCATTTTTAGGCGCTACCATAGCAACAATTTATTTCAATCTTGTGTCCGCTTGTCCCATTTTTTGCGATATTTTTGGGCTCCAAGCAAAAATTGTAAAGCGTTACATCACGCCTTGACAAGGCCTGATCAGGGCTCGCCGTAACGCTCTAAAATATCCGCTACTGTACTGAGATTTCCTTCAATTTATTCAACATTTGTTGACTGAAACAAACATTTTTGTTGTACCAACAAAATACACCTTCGAACGTATGTTACCGCGCATTTGCTTAATTCAACCATTTATTTTTCTCAGTGTGGCTCATAAACGGCTGCATTGGAGTTCTATTTGGCATGAGAAATTGCTGAGGCCACTTGGCCCAAATTTGTCGGAAATTGTGATCGAATGAACACGTTCCGTACCTGCTTATTTCCGACGTAAAAATAATAGACTCGTCAGGAGACGCGTGACCGAAGCTGTCACAGTCGGATCCCACGCGTTTCCACGTGCCGCTGGCCGCTGCAGTCTCCTCTCATTCGGTTTGCGGCTAATCCTCACGGATTAAGTCCCGTCCACGGTTCCAGTGCTCGCTGACCAGTTGGCTGTGTTTTTGGGGGATAGGTAGCGGCGCTTTTCAACCCTTGTGGTGATTATTTCTCGTATTATGCCCGGAAGCCTGCAATAACGAGATTTAAAAAGCAGCCCGAGCATCATCGTCCATCTACCTGCACCAACTGTGCCAACCGTGGCTACCGAAACGCGAAGGAAAGACAAAAAAATACCAAATTAACGAGAGTCCGCGCGAGGGTCTGGTAGGGAAAAAAACCTGCAATTTTCTTCTTTTCCGACAAAGGACGACCAGCCAACTCAGCCACAGGTCATTTCCCACCGGTACACCCACCCCTAACCAGGAACAACCCGTACGGTCTTGCGGATTCAACAAATTTCACCTTAATAATTGAGAGTTACGAGCCGTGCGTTGGACTTTCCTCTCCGCACCGCTCACGGCCGCTCCGGACATCAAACTTTTTCCACATCCTTCGGTTGACACGTTCCTGACAACCGAAATTAGCGGAAGGGTTTTATCGTCAAAACGGCCCTTTTGTGAATTTTCCGCAAGGCGAGCCTCGGACAAAAAAGGGACCCACCGAAATAGCTCTTCCCTTTTCCAGAAGATGTGTTCAAGCTTCGTTTAATTCCCATTCGAGAATTTTTTTGCCCAAAACACGACATGAAAAATTGTCGAGCACATGAAAAATTGTCGAGCAGATTCGTTTGCCATCTTCCAGCGCGCGCGGAGCCTCCCAGTATGGAGAAATTCACGTAGTTGATGCGCGTGCAGGCGAATCCACGTCCTTCGGTTGACACGTTCCTGACAACCGAAATTAGCGGAAGGGTTTTATCGTCGAAACGGCCCTTTTGTGAATTTTCCGCAAGGCGAGCCTCGGACAAAAAAGGAACTCAGGGCTCTTCCCTTTTCCAGAAGATGTGTTCAAGCTTCGTTTAATTCCCATTCGAGAATTTTTTTCCAAAAACACGACATGAAAAATTGTTGAGGAGATTCGTTTGGCATCTTCCGGCGCGCGCGCGGAGCCTCCCAGTATGGAGAAATTCACGTAGTTGATGCGCGTGCAGGCGAATTTCACGGTACATGGAACCCGGAACGGGAGCCGCCTGGTCTCTGGCAATCGGGAGCTGCGGCGGAGAGCTTCCCGATATTATTTCATCGGGTTCGCCGGTTCGGGAGCAACCGGCAGAAATAAGGGAAAGGGTCCTGGGCGGGTTAGCATAAGCTCGTGACTTAGTGGTCCTGCGGGTGTCGTCCGTCAGCCCCGCGCCCGCCGCCCGGAACCTTTTCTTATATATATTTCGCGATATTTTGTCGCCCGTGGACAATATTTATCGCCTCTTATCCCCTCGACCTTCCCCCCCCCCCCTTCGCCCCGTAATGTTTTTCTCGGTCCTTAGCAGCGCCGCGTGCCGTTGCGTTATTATCGCAAGGCTCGCCGTTTTTCACCCGTCGCGCGGACGAAAAAAAAGGAAGGAGCGAAACGTAAGAACGAGGAAAGCGCGAGGGGCAGAGAATGTTGAAAAAAAAAAAAATCGAAAAAAGAAACGAAGCGTGAGGAAGCCGGGGAAAGTCGCTCCTAAAGCCAACAGCGTAGACGAGTTAATTCCGGTACATTTGAACGCGTCTCCCTGGTAATGGCCAGATACATCACGCAAATTGCCATTGTGCGGTCGCGACAATGTGCTAAACGTGCTCGCGTGTACTCGCACGCACTCTTTCACTGCGTTCGGGAGACGCTCCCTGGTTAGCATTTCGCTTTACATTATACCTCTCGCCCGACGAGAATGTTCTTCGACGACTGAATATTTTACGCATAACTATCCGCTCTTGGCTGGAGTTCTCTTCTTTTCGTTTTGCTTCCTCATAGAGGAAGACTTTTTTCTTTTGTTGGCGCACGGAAGCTGTTTGTATGAACTTGACGCACAAATTTTATTTTTTTAATCCTTTTTTTCACCCAAAGGTACCGTTTTTGGCCAATTTTTGACCATTTTAGGGAAATCGTTGAATACAATCGAAGACTAAAATGTATGGTAATTTTTTCAACTTGGAATTACGACAAATGACGATTTAAGGTAAATTGAAAAATGGCCCATTTACCCATCAATATTTTTTTACATTGCTTGAAACTTCAACGATTAAAAAAACATTATGTCTCCAAATTTATACGAAAGTAAGTGAGTCGTATAAAATCGCTTGACCATTTTTTACCATTTTTAGTCATTCCAGCATCAATATTTTTTTACATTGCTTGAAACTTCAACGATTAAAAAAACATTATGTCTCCAAATTTAAACGAAAGTAAGTGAGTCGTATAAAATCGCTTGACCATTTTGTACCATTATTAAAATTCTCGTAAGGATCCCAGATTCCGAGTTCGTCCCGCCATCGCCATAAGAATCAGCTGACCGTTTACCTATATTTTTATCTCCCCGCACCACCGAAGAAGATCACTCTATGATTAAAACCTTCGCATCTACCGCATTGCTCATTTATGCCAAACACACGAGCTTACCATTGCTCACCCATGTTTTGATCTAATTACGTCGTTTCGAATGGCCCGTTCGATGAACCGTTGATTACTCACAGATCGCTGTAAAATACACGAACCAATGATGGTTCTAACGAGCCATTATGAACCAACCTTGGCTCAACTTTTCAGTGTAAACCGTGGAAGCTCATTACCGGAGATTGTTCGGCGGTCGGAGCTTGCATGTTCGCCGTGCGTTGTGCACCATCGAGTGAGCTTTATACTTGAGGTTTAATTCGGCCCTCTCGAATTCATTTGCAACGATCGACGAGCTTGGACGTCGGCGGGATTGGAGTGGATGCTGCGCGCCGTCCAGACTCATCGTGTATAACTCTATATGTATATATACATATATATATATACTATACGCCCACATACGCCGTACGAGCGAACGAGAGGGCAACGGGTGCGGAGATTAGTCCCGTTTATTAAACACGAACGCAGCCCGTTTCGCCAGCAGCCTCGACAGGATAACCAGAAGTGCACTAGCGGGCAGCATCCCCGCGTCGACAACGTCGCGCCAAACCGATGAGAGGCATAAGCCCCCGATTTTATCGAATCGCACCCAACTATGGAACAGGGAAACTAGATACAACCCCCACCAATCCGCTTTGCCGAGATACGTATGCACGTATACGATCCCATAGATAATTACCGTATTTGCGTTCGGCATACTTGATTCACCGTCCCCGATTTAACGAGTTTTACAGACTAATCTCGTTTAGGTTTCCTGGATTTGTACGCGCCAGTCGATTGACTTCGATGCACTGTTATCCCAGTTCCTTTTCCTTTACGGTAGGTGCTTGCTACTTGATCGGACCAAAAGTGTGGTTTATGGTCGATTTGACCAACCGGACGTGGTTGTCTTTAGTGGAGGCGCACAGTCCGTTTGGGCCTGAGATTCTGCTTTCGGAGCGAATTTGGTTGTGGTCTTTTAGCTGTAGTAACCAATTATCCCATAGATAATTACCAAAGATCCCATAGATAATTACCGTATTTGCGTTCGGCATACTTGATTCAACGTCCCCGATTTAACGAGTTTTACAGACTAATCTCGTTTAGGTTTCCTGGAATCGTACGCGCCAGTAGATTGACTTCGATGCACTGTTATCCTAGTTTCTTTTCCTTTGTGGTTTATGGTTGATTTGACCAACCGAACGTGGTTGTCTTTAGTGGAGGCGCATAGTCCGTTTGGGCCTGAGATTCTGCGCCCGGTGCGAATTTGGTTGTTGTGTTTTAACTGTAGCACTGTAACCCAATACACTGTACACTGATAGAAGGTGCACCTAGTAAATATGATACACTGTACACCTAGTAAATATGACTATGTCGCTTAAGAAATATTACCATAGCACATAGTAGAAGGGAAGTAGATAGATAAGTAGATAGATAGAAGTTTTATTGATACTGGGATAAATTCGCTAAGTACCATAGCTGTACTGTAGGTCACAATGAGGTGCAGATTTATCTTAATCTAAAGCAAATAGACTGGATTGTCATCTGTGACAGTAAGTACCGAATGAATAAAAAAAATTCTTAAACTATAAGTGTGGTTTATAGGTTTCTGGGTATTTGACGAACCGGACGTGGTTTTCTTTGATCTAGCGTAATCCGTTCGGGCTGTCTTCTTTTAGCTGCAACAACGATATGGTTTCTTTCAATTTTTTTTTTGACAATCAAAATGGATATACTTCAGAGGTAATTGTTTCAGATTTTTTTATGCTTACTACGGTAATCGTTTCAGATTTTTTTACCCTCACTGTGGTAATTGATTCAGATTTGTTCTCCTCATTCTGTTATCGCGCGCAATTTTTAAAGGCTCTTTAGAGGCTCCCGTTTGAAGAACTCGCTTCATTTTTTTTGAGAAGTATTTTAATTGGCTCTTTGATCCGACCTCTCCATGTATGGTAGCTGACCGGGAAGCAATTCATGCAGAACCTGCGAAGTACAAATCGCACGGTGAAAATTATATTAATGACGAATTAACTTGCTAAAGGAAGATCGACGTTCGGCAAGAGACTATTCACCCCGAAGCCCTTTACTGACGCGCGTTTCCAACCTATCCCGCGGTAACGGACAGTGGAAAGATTTAAAATGTCGAAAGTTTCTATCAAGCCCTGCTTTGCCAGTCTGCAACAGCGATCGCTCGTCTCATTGTAAACGTGACGTAAAGTCGATTAACTCGCAAGTGGTTTTGCCCTGGACGAATCATTATTCCTCTTTTATAATTCACGCGAACGATCGCGAATCGGAGTTCTCTTTACAAAGGGAGTCTCGTCCAGACATCGAACAAAAGTTTCGGGCACTGTGCATACGCAGAAAAAAAAGTAAAATAATGGGCTCGATCGCGTTGCACAAACGAGCAAACACAAAGCTATCCTATATTTCATTTTTTTTTATATCTCTACCTCGATGCAGCAATTGGAGGAAATGTTGATTCGTTGATTAATTCTTGCTTGAAGGGAAATAAATCGACCAATCGTCGAATTTGAATGCTTGAATTTGACAAAATAATAGTTATTTTATTTGTTAATTTATTTAAGGTAAACGGCTCAGTTTATGACACTTTTAGGATATACAGAAAATCCACATCGCTGTGGATTTTTAATCTATATATCCTAAAACTGTCACAAACTGGGCCGTTTACCTTAAATAAATTACCAAATAAAAAAAACTATTATTTTTTCAAATTCAAGCATTCAAATTCGACGATTTCCGATTGACAATGGTCAAACTGAATATGAATTTACAGCAGACAAAAATATGCCGTCGGGGTGACAAACTGGGACAGGGTGACAAACTGGGACAGGGTCACAAACTGGGACAGGGTCACAAGCTGGGACAGGGTCACAAGCTGGGACAGGGTCACAAACTGGGCCGTTTACCTTAAATAAATTAACCTTATTATTTTAAAAATTTTGTTTTAACCTTTGTTTGGAATATTGGTTCAAGGATCGTCGGAAATTCTGCGAACCGGAACTGTCGAGCGAAATGTACTTTGCCAGTTACATATGAGCCAAAGCTCGTCTGTCCTCCGATCCGAGGCACCTGTGCATCCTTAAACGGCGAGTATTACGCGACACGATAATAAAACCCCGCGCGAGGAGGCATAACCGGTAATAAATGTTTCGTGGCCTCGTAAAAGCGTTATTGCCTCGCGGACGCGGAGGTGGGCGAGGCGGAGAGGGAGAGAGCTCGCGATAAAAAAAAGAAGAGAGTGCGAGGCACGACGGGCGCGAAACTCGAGGGGGAGGATAGGATCTTCGTTAAGTAGGAGTCGAGAGACTTGTACCGGGCTTGCGTGAGGATACGCTAAGATTTTAATCGAGATTACTGACAATTTATAATCGTGTAGTGTGAACGAAAAAAAGAAACAAAAAAATCAAAAAATAACAACAAAGTGTAAGAGGCCGTTCTTGTGGTCGACATTTAGAAAACTTAACATTTTAATACGTGGAAAAAAAATAATAAAAAAAATACATTTTTTACTAAATTAATATAAATATAAATTTTTCAATAAATAAATTTAATCATTTTTTTTGATAAAATAAATTTAAATTTGGAACGAAAATGGAGTTATTTTTATGGCAAGTAAACTTGTATCTTTTCGGCGAGGCTCCGAAGAACAGGCGGGTTGCGAATGCTTCTATTTCATAATCTGTCGCCCATTTCGAGCGAACTCCCCCGTCTGCGTGGTTAATAAAATTTCCTGCCAAGCTTGCCAAAATTTAGTCAAATATCGTCCCCGCTCCGAACGCGTTATCCAGCGACAGTAAATTTTCAGTTGCAAATTTTTTTTTTTCATCCTTGGCACGTGATGCTGTCTATATAAAGACACATGGCTCGGGTGGGGTCGCGCCCGGTATTATGTTGCGCGTCGCTTCATTTGTCTTTATATTAGCGCCATACGCCCGGGGGGGTGTAACGGCGCACCGTGCGCGATATAACGACAACCATGCGCCGCGGGATGCCTTTGCGAAACGAGGAGACCGCGAAGATACTACTGTAATACAATTTTCACCCGTAGCAGCGAAGCAACGGTTTTCTCGAGCCTCGAAGATAAAATTCTATACCGCGATAAAGAACTTCGTTCTCGTGCGTTAGGAATACCAACCTCACGGCGGGTGGAGGATCTCTTTGCAAAATGAGAAAACTCACGGTTGCAGCGTGTTCAAAAATCATTTTTAATCAACGGAAATACTGCGAGAAAGTAAAATGTCGGTCCACCGGCCAGCGTTTCGATACACTTTTCAAAAATTTCCCAAGACTACATTGGCCGGTATTTGTCAAAATACATTTTTTTCCGTACATTTTCATCCTTCGGACTTTTCTGAAATTTTTACAGAATATAATTGTATATCTTTGCAAAATGAGAAAACCCAGGTTTGCAGTGTGTTCAAAAATCATTTTTAATCAACGGAAATACTGCGAGAAACTAAAATGTTGGTTTTCCGGGCAGCGTTTCGATGCAGTTTAAAAAAAACTCCCAAAACTACATTGGCCGGTATGTGTCAAAATACATTTTTTTTCGTACATTTTCACCCTTCGGATTTTTCTGAAATTGTTACAGAATATGTTCATAGCATACGTAATGCATATGAAGTGGAATTTCATCATTTCAAAACTCATTCCATATAGTATGCAAGCCGAATTTTCGAAAATATAGCATATGGAATGGAATTTCATAATTGTGAAAACCGGCGAGGGACCGGGGGGGGGGGGGGTTGTAAGCTTCTTTAAGGGAGGGAGGGGGCGGGACAAATATCCACAACAACACCCAAATCCGCAATTTTCCAAACTATGTATAAGGTATTATTAATCAAATAATTATACTATATATTATGAATATATTTAAGTTAACCGTTTTTCATAGAAATTAAAAAGTCATTTTTTTCGTACACTTTGGACCTTTCGATTTTCCCCCAATTTGCACAGAACGTGTCTGGATACATGGGCAATCCGCAGAAAAATTGGCATCGGGATTCGGTGATCCGTTCGATGTGGAATGCCTCGTAGGGCTCGTGGGATAATATATTTATGCTGCAAAGCTCGAAGCCCATTTAGCGCGAAATAGAGATAGAGTTTTAGAAAGGCGGATAGTAAAGCAGCGTTTCAGTTCCGCACGGGTTCGAGTCGCGGATTGGATGCTGCCTCACGAGTTCCCATGGGGTTAATTTCGGAACGATCGAGAGAGACAGAGTTGGCCGCTCTCGTGGGTAGAGAAGGGTGGAAGTATTCACGGTTCCTTAAAATCCGTCTACCCCGGCCGCTCCGCCGGCCGGTTCTCTGGGGTCGCGTTATGCCAAACGGTCACTCAAAATACCACACCCCCTTCTTAGCGAGGCCCGGGGCGAGGATCTTGTAATCCTGGCCGAGGCGATCCTGCGGCCCCGACCGGCTGGACGGATGGGAATTCATATCGTTTATCGTCTGGAAGGACCTGAACGCCGCGCGGCCTTCCTCCAACTTTATAGTCGTCGATCGGACACGATACATTCGCTTGAATTAAACCCACACCGGCTACACCACCGTACGAAGTACCACTCTCACCCAAAAATGTTAGCGTGAATTTATCGTCGCTCAATTTCTATATTTAAAGAAATCATTTTTTATATTTTTCTTTTTTCTCGGTTCTTTTTTCCAGTCGATCAGATGCACCGTGAACGGATGTTCCTGCGACTCCTTCGCACCTCGAAAGCTCTCATCCAAAAATGTTATCGTGAATTTATCGTTATTAAATTTTTATATTTAAAAAAAATCATTTTTTAAATATATTTTTGTTCTAATGTTTTTTCGAGTCGTTTTTAGAGTCATCAAAAATGTTATCGTGAATTTATTGTTAGTCAATTTTTATATTTAAAAAAAATCATTTTTTAAATATATTTTTGTTGTAATTTTTTTTTCCAGTCGATCAAATGCACCGTGAACGGATGTTCCTGCGACTCCTTTACACCTCGAAAGCTCTCAAAAATATTATCGTGAATTTGTCGTCACTCAATTTCTATATTTAAAGCAATCATTTTTTATATATTTTTATATTTTTAGATTCACGCAATTTTTATATTTAAAAAAATCATTTTTTGTATATTTTTGTTCTCATTTTTTCTCCCATCAGATGCACCGTGAACGAATGTTCCTGCGACTCCTTCACACCTCGAAAATTCTCACCCAAAAATGTTATCGGGATTTTATCGTCACTGAATTTCTATATTTAAAGAAATAATTTTTTATATATATTTTTTTCTCATTTCTTTTTCCAGTCCATCAGATGCACCGTGAACGGATGTTCCTGCGACTCCTTCACACCTGGAAAGCGTCATCTCCGTTACTGCGACAAGTGCCACCACGGTTGGGTTCTTCACGGTAAGTTGAAAAAAAAAGTATCTTTCTTATTCGTCGAGCCCTCGTTTTCGATGATGATTTTTGGGGCCGCTTTCACCTCGCGGTCCTTTTCAATCCGAGTCGAACGGCCGTCGAGGGCCACACATTGCGACCCCCGTGTCCAGAGTCACACGAGCTCCGCGGAAGCGTATAATAAAACAGTCACTGCATGGCTCCGGTGGAGCTACGGTTACTCCCGTTTTGGCCGAGTAAAATTTTTCTCTCCCAAATGTCAGCATAGCTCATCCCCGCGAGGTCCTGTGGGACGAAATTCAATTTTCCGCGGATGACCATCGCCATCCCCTCGACCGTAGCGGCATCGTCGGCTTTCTCTTTCGCTGCTTCGGGAAAACCTTGCACCCTCAACCCATCCCCTGGCTCGGACCGAGGACTTTATGCCCCCGTAAGTTTTTGAACGTAGCTATGATGGTGTATAGCTTTGTAGGAGGGGAAAACGGTAAAGGGCCAATTTTTTTTTACCAAAGTCGAGAATCGACACTCGACCGCGGCAAAAGGTTCACCGTGCCTCTGGCCATCCGCAGAGGAGAGCGGGGCAAAACGGACCATTTTTACCCATTTTTTGCTGTACATAAACATAAAAAATCTCATCCTGCATTTTTCATGGAAAAATGCACATGCGCGAATATATTTTTCATATATTAAATACATTGTTAATACACTCAATATATCTTTCGTATATCAAATATATCTTTTATATCGCACACTTAGGACAACAGTGTACACTGAAAAAAAATATCAATGATTCAAGTAAAATTTGCTTGCGGTCTACCAAAGAGAAAAAAAACGTTTCAATTCTACCTTCAATTCGTACAATTCCATTCCGGATTGAAACGATAACATGTCACCTGACAGTCTTGCTGTCGTTATTTCAAAATCACATGGAATTGTAGGAATTGAAAGTAGAATTTAAACAAACATTTTTTTTTTCGATAGCCCGCAAACCAATTTGTTTTCAGTTTTATAATTTGTCTGCTAATCGCATAAGAGATCTTACACTGTTGTTTTGGGGGTGCGATATATTAAATACATTTTTCATATATCAAATACATTTTCGCGTATGTAACAAGCATATTATTTATACAGCGAATATATTTTCGGGCCAAAAGTTTAATATTTTTGAATTGACCGCTTATGCGTTTTTTCGAGCGGGATGGCGGACCGTTTTGCCCCGCTCTCTCCCACGCGAGCCAATGTGTTGCAGACATATCCGAAGCGGAATATTTTGTAATATCGAAGAGATGTGAGCAAGATCCGAGCGGCGTTCACACGGAAAAAAGGTCGTGGCTGCGCTCGGCTGTAACTGTGTGGAATATCGAAGGTTCGATGCCACCGTTGTATCTTTTACATGGGCTACACCGAACATAGGTGTACGGGATATTTTCGACGTCCCCACTGTATAGTTCCCGTAGTTTTCATTGTATGCGTGCCGCCCGCGCAGGGGTAGGGTGCTTTCTTCTGCACGGGAGGGCGGGTTTGTAGTACGTAGTATCGCGCTTAAAATTCCGCCTGCTTGACCCGCGATAGATTGGACTCGGCGCGGCATGGAATACATATCAATTTCGACGAGCTGTCTCTCGGGACACTCGGCTTTTCTCGCGGCAACCTCTACGACTCTCGGGATGCGAACTCTTCGACTTGGAATTTTCTGTACGTGCGTTTATGCTTTTTTTACCTCTGTAAAATATGAATGGCAAATTTTTCAGGTACATACGCCCTTTGAATTTTCGGCTAGAAAATCTTTTTTGAAAATACGAATTAGCCACATTTTTTTGTAAAGAAAAAAAGAGCATTTCTCGTCACTTTCAATTCGGCCCTTCAACGTTTACAAAAAGATGTACATCTACAAGATTTTTTTGTACATCTTGTAAGGCCGCGTTTTCGCCGCAATTATGGCGTGCGACTCGGGATGCACATGAGGACTTCTTGCGTTTAAGGTTCCTTATTTTTTTTATTTTCCATTCTGAGTAATTTTAAGGTCATTTTAAGGTTCTATTGTTTTCGCTTGTTGCTCCATTTTTGGCTCTATTGTATTTTTGAGAATTATGTATATTGGGACGGTTTTCTTAGAGAGTTCGCTCCATAGCACGAAAGAAACTCTACATTCTCTATCACTCTTTCTAACAGACGCGTTGTCCCGAAATATTTTTAAAAATGTCTTGTTAAAAAATTAACAAGACATTTTTTAATAAAAGGAGGAATTTAAGTAAAAGGAGTTGTAAAAACAACTCCTTTTATTTAAATTTACCTACACTGGACAGTTTTCCCCACTCTCACTCTATTGCATAGATATCTCTTCATAAAATATTAATAATTATCATCGAATAAATTATGCGATAAAATAAATAACTAAAATGTCGATTTCGCACTAACGAGCCTTTGCTCCCATTTCGTCTCGGCGTGACAGAAGACATGACAAGAAATATGAATCTTTCGAGAATCGTGAGTCAGTCTGCGTGCGTGGACAAGGGCTTCGGCCCTTTTTTAAATTGTAATGAGCTGCCAAATAGTGAATTATTATGTCCGAGTCTCTGCCGTCGGTCCTTTGCGCCGAAAAGTCCATCGTACCAAAAACCCCATACACATATTATATATATACATATATATATAGATATATATATATATATATTTCCATTCGAACCATGCTCGCGCAGTGGCATAGAGATCGGTGGCCCGGAGAGGACTGCGCTCTTCACCCCCAGCACGTCATGAATATATTTACATTGATCGCATCGTCTCGGCATTTTTCATTTGGCGTGCAGAGGGCCCCGTCACTTGGACCGCTCGGAAATGTGTCTACTTGCTAGAATATACACTGTACCCTTTCCCCCTCTCTCCATATACATCCTACACGTCGTATATCCATCTCGGATACTTTATTTATCGTGCTATCGAACGATACGTCGCTGTCACCCTGTCTCGTCACCGATGTCGATTTTGCTCGCGACGTAAGCAAAATAAGGGAGAATAATAGAGGGAAGAACGATACGAAAAAAAGTTGAAGATCGACGCATGCACTTTTCATTGTTTTTTTTTTCGCGGACACTTGAGCGATGAAGCATGAAGTATTAACGGAATATAATATTATTATATTCTTATCCTGTAGCGCCGAGGCTGAAGTTATCTCTAACATCTCACTTTTTCTTGGCGACTCGAAGAAATTCTACAACGTTTTATCGAATAAAAAAAAAGTCGATGGCACCCTGTCTCGTAATCGAGGTCGATTTTATTCGCTATGCGTAAGCAAAATAATGGAATATAATAGAGAGAAGAACGATAAAGAGAATTAAAAAAATTTTTTAAATTGAAAATCGACACTTGCACTTTTCATTGATTTTTCGCGGACACTCGAGCGATGAAGCCTGAAATATTAATTAACGGAATATAACATTCCGATATTATTATCCTAAATATCCGTGGCTAAAGCTATCGCTAACGAAATCTGACTCCACCTCGACAATTCGAAGAAATTCCACAACAATGCATCGAATAAAATAAATAAAACAAACTGTCACCCTGTCTTGTCACGGATGTCGAATCTACCCGATGTGTAGGCAAAATAATAGAATACAATAGAGGGAGGAACGATACAAAAAAAAATTAACTTAAAAAGGCTGAAGATCGACACTTGCACTTTTCATTATTTTTTCGCGGATACTCGAGCGATGAAGCCTGAAATATTAAGGGAATATAACATTCCGATATTTTTATCCTAAATATCCGTGGCTAAAGCTATCTCTAACGAAATCTGACTCCACCTCGGCAATTCGAAGAAACTCCACGACGTCTCATCGAATAAAATAAATTTTTAAAAAACTGTCGCGTGTCACCTTGTCTCGTCATGGATGTCGATTTTACCCACCACATAAAGCAAAATAAGTGCGAACAATATAGCAAGGAACGACAAAAAAAAGTTGAAGATCGGCGCGTGCACTTTTCATGGTTTTCGCGGACACTTGATCGATGAAGCCTGAAACATTAACGGAACATAACATTCCGATGTTCTTATCCAATATCGCCGAGGCAAAAGCTATCTCTAACGACATCTGACTCCTCCTCGGCAATTCGAAGAAATTCCGCAACGTTAAATTAAAAAAAAAAAAAAAAAAAAGAAATACGCAGCTCTTCGTTCCGACATGGCCGCGGTACGTGCGCGAGAATCGATTCACGCGGGGCGCGCGCACACACACTCCGTAGCAATATTTTAGAGCGAGGATTATACTCGGAGCGTCTTCGGTGAAGCGTGATCACGGCGTGCGAGAGATTACCGCAGCAGCCATCGTCTAGTACAACCCGCGTGAGTTCACTCTTTATTCGCGTCTCTCTCGCACGGTGTAATGCGTATCGGTAATTAAGCGTTTCCAGCTCAGACCTCTTCGCGGCGGAGTTCGAGTCTTTTTTTTTTCGGTGTGCGGGGGATTGCGGGTCTTTTTTTTTTTTTTTTTTTTTAATTCGTACGCGACTATATCGTAGGAGCGAAACGCGTCTCCGTATTCTCACTCTCGAGCGTTGTGTGTATATATGTAGGTACGTACGAGAACGGCTCGTAGAACCGTTCATTAAGTGCCCGACGATAATAAGGTATACGCTACTTATTATCGATACTCCGAGCGCGTCGGGCTCGTGAGCTACGACGTTACGGCTCGTTCTCATCGAATAGCGAGGAAAACGATCGAGAGCTTTGGTCAGCTCGATAAAGAAAATAAAATGATAGTCCGACTCCCAGGCCAGATGCCCGGTGCTGTCACGCGCATGGAAGAAAGTAATTTTACTTGTGTCGCGGGCCCGACGAACTTTACACTCGAATATCGTAACGCGATGGCTCTAATTTTATAAATTTTGAAATTATAAATTTTATAAATTTTGAAATTACAAATTTTATAAATTTTGAAATTATAAATTTTACAAATTTGCCTTCCCGAAAATTTGAACCCAAATATCATTGTCAAATAATATTTAACACAGATGAACAAATATTTATTCGCGGGTCATATGTTGATGGAATAATTTTTCTGGGTTTGGTCGACAATTAAAAAAAAGTTATCGAAACAATTCTAGGTCTTCGAAAAAACCTATCGAAACATATTCTAGGACGTTAAGAGCATCGTCCATAATTTTTGTGCCCAAATGTGAAGGACAGTTTTAAAATAATAGAAAAACAGAGTAAATTTGGCACAAATAATACAAAAATAGAGTAAATTCGGCACCAATAATAAAAAATAGAGTACTAAGTAGAGTAATAAGTAAAAATAGAGGCACAGATAAGTCTGGCTGACGGTCATCCCAGACTGCGTTAATTCCGGTAGTCTGGCCAGTCCTGTGCCAGTGCTGGGCTGTAACATCCACCCGGACCAAACCCTACCAAGGATTCCCGAGAAGTCCGACAACGAAGCTTAATAATTCGCAACCATGTTTAAGCCGTCCCTAAAAAAAATGAAAATGCGTCCACATATCTCGTTCAAAGCTCCACGGTCAATCGCTCTTCAATCTCCAAAGCCCGTTCCTCATTTTCCAATTGCACTCATGAGACCCAAGGGGTGTCGAATCGATGTAAAACGACTGTCGAATAAAGGGTGTCGTCTACGGGCGTAGGTGTACTGAAAAATTGTCGAACAATCGATCACCGTGTAGAAAAATTGTCGAATCGGTGAGGACCATCTGGGGCTCCATCTGCAGCGCCAGCGGTGGAGAAGAGGCAGCTGTAAGGTAAAGGCCGGAGGACCCCCGAAGGCGTCTGCAAGGCGAGCGATACCCACGACTTGCTCTGCCCGGGGTAACCATCGTTTTATACAACCAGGTCCCGGTGTTCGCCTAAAACTATGCCATGCACATCGGTATCCGCTCCGGACTCTCTCACGATTCCGACGAAAACGAACGAGTGCATATTACACACGTATGCACACACACGCGGAGCGTAAACGGCGCTGCGGCGGCTGGCCGGCGCTCGAGCGTGCTTATAAATCACGAGAGGCGTAGCCCAAAGTGACAACCTCACTCCCGGCGTTAATAAACCGCGAGCGCGGGGGCGAGAGAGGCGAAACGGTTGTACAATGTGAATTACGAAGCCTGTGGTGGAGGGTGACTCGACCCCTGTCGCGAGTCTCGGTATAACTTGGGCCGGGACGCTCAAGGTGGTTCTCAGCGGAGACGGCGATGAAGCCAGGGGTTGAATTTAAAAATCGGTCGGCGAGGTATAAAAAAAATGCCCGCGGGCTTAAAATGTGGGGTAAAAGTGGCGAATCGGTCCATACATCATCGATCTGCGTGCTAATAAGGGCATAGAAGTTAGCAACGTTGCTCCAACGAAATTATTGACAGCTGTCATGTTTCGCAGAAAGTTGCTTTCCGTGCGAGCCGATAATATAATGTAATGTCATATATTAATATAGTAATAAACATATATTTATAATAATTAAAATTACATATATATAATAATAATCGTATAATATAATGGAATAACATTTTTTTTTATTGTTTCGCCGGAAAATAAATTATTTGAGAGAGGTGACATCTGGCAATGATACACTGATAAAAAAGTACACACTGTAAAAAAATTTTGTTTGAAAATTAATTAACAGTATTGGAAGATTTTTTACATAAACCGTTTCTGAAATTTCAGACACATGTGTGTTGCAATTTTACAATAGAATTTGTATTTTTCATGAACATTTTTGTAAATTTTGCAGCAAAAGATTTGTAATTTTAATGACTGGTATTTTTATTTTACAGGCAAAGTACATTAATGTTTAATTAATATGAATAATGTCAGCAAATTTCAAGTTCCAGTACATTAAATTTACAATTTATTTTTACAATGCAGTTGAATCAACTAAGATTCAGGCAGGGACGTTCAAATAAATATTTTGTTGGTCGAACAAAATATTAATGACTCCAAAATATTTAATGACTCCAAAATATTTAGGTGAAATCAACCAAAAAATTGTTGAACTGACCAATTTTTTAGGTGTATCAACAAAATATTTAGTTCAACGTCCCTGCCCGAATCTTATTTGATTCAACCGTATTTTTTTTATCATTGTCCTATTGGAGCAACGTTGCTAACTTCCATGTCATTGCTAATAGGGGTGCGCCATATTACCCGCTTTTATCCTTTATGTCTGGTCGGTCTTGAATTTGTAAGATATTTATTGGGAACTGTTCTCAAGGGTTGTTGATGGCCCTTGCCATTAAGCGACTCTGACCCCCTGCCCTGCGTGTAGGAAGCCTCGAAAAACCAACGCGTGTTGCACCCCCGTTGGGTCTATCGCGAAAGCGATGCTTAACGGATATATATCACTCCCTAATTTCTTTCTCACTCTTAGTTTCAACTTACTTTTCTCACTCGGTCGAGTCCAGAGTGAAAAACCAACCCTCCAACGACGGGCGGATAGAGCAACGGAGACTTTCTTCTTCGCGGGAATATGAATCATAACCGGAGTTTACTAATGTATCGATTCATCTTCCCAAACTTCTCTCTCGCCCGCCTTATTAAGACTTATATTCCTAACGGCGCAGAGTGAGTTTGGGGTATTCAAACCCGCGACTTTCGTTAATGGAACGAAACGCAGTGACCGCGAGCTTGATCGAAACTTTTTTGTTTATCTTTGTTGAACCGTCTGGTGTTTATTCCTGTCGAAAAAAATATAGTTTACCTTCCCGATCGATATGTAAAAATCGATATGTACAGATTTATATGTACAGATCGATATGTACAGATCGATATGTACAGATCGACATGTACAGATCGATGTGTATAGATCATATACATTGATATGTGTAGATCGATATGTATAGATCGATATGTACATCGCTCATATGCCCGACGGGTCTGCTCAGTATCTCTCGATAACCGTGATCGAAGGGTTTTCATTGCGGTCCGTCAGAAACGTCGTTACTCGTTCCCGAGCCGTTTCCCGAAGTTACGAGAATAGACGCGTGCCGTCCAGCGTGTGTCAGAGAATTTCGGTACACGAGCCTCTCGTCGAGAATCGGCAGGAGGCCGGAGGAGAGGCGAGACGATTTCTCGCGCGTCGCGATATCTCGCGCCCGCCTCGTCGCGGTTGTTGGGTGGGCCGCGCGGGTCGCGAGCGTGATGCTGTAAACATCGAGGCGCCGCTCCGCGTTTACGAGCTGCCTCGGGTCCCCGAGGCTTGTTTAACTTAACCCGAGACTTTCCGGCACTGTGCGCCGAGATTATGCCCGACACGCCGCAACAGACCTTTTTCGCCCCCGCGCACGCGCGACCCAACTTACCGACCGGGGACACGAGATCCAAAAACGTTTTCCCCGCTCAGCAATCCAGCGGACGGTTTACGGAGTGGCCGAGTTACCGTTCACTTCCGTAAACGTTCTTAGGTCGCGCAGACCGAAATACTATTTCCGTGTCCTCGGCTCGCGAACCGAGGCCTCGCGGTCTCTCGGCCGTCCCGGCTAATTTCGAAGCGTGTACATTATTCCGACGACTAACTGCAGCGGTTTATGTACACGAGAGCGATCGCAGCCCCGGCTGTCCGGAGCGACCGGGCGGCCGAGAGGCCGATATAGATCGGGATTCGACGACCGATCGTCCGACGCAAACCCGACCGTATCCACTGCTCCGGAAGCGGCAACCTCGGCAACTCAAATGGAATCAGCCTCCGAATGGACCGGCGGACCATCTTCCCGATGAGGATTAAACATTGATGCCCCGAGCTCTGATACAGATTAATGTGCCTTCGCGTCGTTCCCCCTGTCCGGAACAGCCTTCACCCTCCGGGACGGAGGCCCGGACACTTGACCCCGAGAATTCTACCCGCTATTTGTCTCTGGCCGTTTTCGCGGGGTCGAATCTCATCTCCGTGGCTTATTCTTCGCAGCTTTGTCTCGCGATGGACACTCTCGGAGAATAGGGACGAGGCTCGGGGAACGATGTACTGGGCGAGGCGCCCTTAGCGGGCGCGTTCGCAGTGATCAAGAACTAGTTCGTATATTTTTTTTTTTTACGAATTATCTCAGATTATTTTTAATGGCGAAAAATAGATATCGCAAATCTCAGTTCAATCTGAAATTTCTTGATACGCGAAAGTTTCATCTTTAAAAAAGTGGACAGAAATAGTCAGGATTTGAATGTCCCTTTAATTTTATACAATATTTTTTTTTTATTTAAAAAAAAAAAAAAAAATTGTGATAGATTATCAAATTTCTTAATATGCTAAACTTTTATCTGAAAAAAAAACATGAAGCATTAATCGTTAGGATTTTGAATGTACTTTTAATTTCCTTCACAATCTAATTTGATATAGAACGACTTTTCATTATTAAAAACTTTTATTTATTAAAAAAAATTGTGTTTTTTTGTGGAAAATAAATGTTTCTTAAATGTCCAAACCTTTCTCAACCGAGTATTTCCGCAATTCCAATCGCAATTGTTTATCTTCCGCAAGGACAATGAAACAAAAGGGTTTCGCCAGAACGCACCCAGTCTTGGATCACCCGCGTTCTCCCGTCTTGCAATCCGCCTGGAGATTCGCCCCTCGATCTTTCCTCGCGACGCGATTCACCCCGCGGTCTCGGAGCACCCTTCTTTTACCGGGTCGTTCCACCGCCGCCGAGGCGAAACTGCCACCCGGTTATTGTATGACGAACGGTGTCGCTGTACGCGGGGCATTTATCCCGAGATAAAGTCCCGAGGGAATCTATTTATCCCGCTCCTACCCGCCGGGCCTCCGACGGACGTGAGCTTATTTACTCTTGCTCCCCCCCCCCCTCCTCGCTCGATCCTTCTTCGACATCCTCCTCCGCCTTCTCCCGCTCCAGCCCGAATTCACTCCCTCGCGATAACGGCGAATTATATCATCGTCTCTTCCCTTTGTAATCGCGAATGCGTCCGCGTCGAAACTTTCGGGGCTTCCCCTTTTCGCCCATCGTCGACTACACACTTGCCGCTTCTCGCTCGCCCCGAAGACTCGATAACTCAACGATACCGAGATTCTTGTACCTGTCGCCTCACTCATTCCCTTTATTTATCTCGGACACGCTCGTCTCTTCATCAACTTTCGAATAGGAATCATTAATACTCGATGCGTCCTACACGCGAGATGATCTTCGGCTCTTTAAGGGACGACGTTAAAGGATGAAGCGTAATTGTCAAAATTAAAATTTGGTCACCTCCTACTGCGCCGGAAATCGTTCGGGAGGAAAAAAAAATTCAATAATAAATTGTGTGGGTTGTTTATTGAGATGTTTGCTACGAACCACGCGAAGCGATTAGCGTAAAATCGTTTCGATGGCAATTCGAGGGCAATTTTTTAAAAGAATTTTAAGTGTTCTGAATTAAGCTCCATATTGAAATTTTGGCTATGAATCTTGGGAAGCGATAAGCGTTGAATCGTTTTAATGGCAATTGTTCGCTTTTTTTTTGTTTCTATTTTTATTGTCTCTAAATATTGAAATTTTGGCTACGAATTGAAATTTTGGCTACGAATTGAAATTTTGGCTACGAATTGAAATTTTGGCTACGAATCTTGCAAAGCGATAAGCGTAAAATCGTTTTAATGGCAATTTTTTAAATAAAATTGTAAATTCTCTAAATGGAGCTCCATATTGAAATTTTGGCGACGAATCTTGGGACGCGATAAGCGAAAAATCGTTTTGATGGCAATTGATGGCAATTTTTTTTTTTATACAATCGTAAATTCTCTAAACGGGGCTGCATATTGAAATTTTGGCGACGAATCGTTTGATGGTAATTATTTTTATACAATTGTAAATTCTCCAAACAGGGCTGCATATTGAAATTTTGGCGACGATTTGTTTGATAGCAATATTTTTTATTTACAATTTTAAATCCTCTAAATTGAGCTCTAAATTTAAATATTGCCTACAAATCTTGGGACGCGATAAGCGTAAAATCATTACGATCGTAATCAATCTATCGCTAAAAAAAAATCCAAACAATTACAATTTTTAATCCTCTCGAATAAAAAAGGCAAAAACGATACTTCGTCGTTAAAATTTCGTTTGGTACAAAATTAATTTTAGTAACACTCTCATGCGCCAGGACATAGGTACGAGGTATAAAGAGCGCAGTGTTTGAGCCGGCGAATAATAAGAACGTGGCCGTGGGCAGTTAAAATAAAAATGCGAGAGGCCCGCGAGGGTAACGAGTATTTCGTCTTCCGTAATAGCTCGGGCGACGAGTAATTAATGCCAAAGTGGCTACACATAGTGGCGGCTGTCTCGGCCGAGGAGGATCGGCCGAATGCGGTGCGCACTGTAATAATCGGTAATTACTCACCGTAATTAAATAATGCCTTTATCGGATGCTGCGATCGTCCGGAGGAGGCCAGCTGGGTGGCCGGCCGAATCTTATTCTCTCGCCGACGCGATACAGCGAGATCTCCTCGAGACGCTTCCCCCCTCGCGGTTTTATAAGAGGTGGACGCGACACGTTCCAGGGCAAAACGGGGCCGATAAATCTTTCGGCGAGACCGGCGCCGAAGCGGGTCCCAACGATCGCCTCGTGTGTCCACACACACCGAACGATCTTACACGATGAATTCTTCAAACTGGCCGAGAGGGTCACGATCCGCTATTCGCGAGATCCGCGAGCGATTTATGAAGCGAAACCGCGTCCTCCTATCGCGTTAACCGTAATACCGTTATAAAGCGATTCTCTCTTTCTGGCAATAAAGTCTCTTGACGGGCCCGGGCAATTAACGAGAATTTATACGAGATATCGTTTTATTTTATTTTTTTTTACATGCGACTGGTCAGCCAGAAACGGCCCGATATTATTCCTCGAAGCGTTCGCGCACGCGGCTTTCGGGGGAAAAAATATAAAAGATATGATGAATACTATCGATAGGCGAAAGTCGCTCAGCGACCCGTGAACGCCGGACAGAATGGACCATTTGTCCGTTTCCTCTTCCGGCGCGGAATTTCCGCAAGCTTCGAGCTTCGTGACCGGCTTGCGAAATTTGCACTCTATGTCGAGGAGTTGTATCTCCTCGAAGCTTCGGATGCATCGTTGGGAATACTTGAGAGGGTCGAGACATCCTTTGGCAGCGAAGATGTATCGGAGGAAATTACTTTGGAGTAATTTCTTCCCCTGATGTTACATTTGCTACGTAATTTTTATTTATATTTTCACACGGTTAATGAATTTGGCATTTCGCTATTTAAAAAAAGAATAAAAGCGGATTCCTCTTATATTAAAAAAAATTGTAATTTGTTATTGACCGATTGAATTATTTACCCAACAAATTAATTTTTTGGGTCAATCAATTTTTAGTTCCAATCCACATTAATAGCTCAAACCCTATTCAACGACACAGCTTGTTGGGACAACCAATTTTTATTCGCGCCAAACGAGTTCGAGAAACTCACGCATAAATTTATAATCGTGTATTCCAAAAATTATTTCATCTAATTAAAAAAATTATAATTTGCTGGCGACCGATTGAATTATTTACCCAAGAAATTAATCTTGTCGGCTAATCAATTTTTAGTCTCAACCCACATTCACAGCTCGATCCCTGTTCAACGACACAGCTTGTTGGGACAACTAATTGTTTATCTCCTTAAACGAGCTCAAGAACCGCAAGCATAAATCATTCATCGTCTATTCCAAAAATGATACCAGATTCATCTAATAAAAAAAAAAATAATTCCTGGCGACCGATTGAATTATTTACCCAAGAAATTAATTTTGTCGGTTAATCAATTTTTAGTCCCAATCCACATTCACAGCTCGAACCCTGCTCAACGGCACAGCTTGTTGGGACAACTAATTGTTTTTCTCCTCAAACGAGCTCAAGAACCGCAAGCATAAATCATTCATCGTCTATTCCAAAAATGATACCAGATTCATCTAATTAAAAAAAAAAATCCTGGCGACCGATTGAATTATTTACCCAAGAAATTAATTTTGTCGGCTAATCAATTTTTAGTCCCAATCCACATTAATAACTCAAACCCTGTTCAAACACACAGCTTGTTGGGACAACTAATTGTTTTTCTCCTCAAACGAGTTCGAGAACCGCGAGCATAAATCTATAATCGTTTATTCGACTATTTTAATGAATCCGCCTCTTCTGGTCTGCGAGGAATTCTATCTCCGCTCATTGTCGTGCCGAACAATCGCGTGCTGTGTACTATTATATACGCAGCACGCCCGTCTTTACATGGAACAGCAAGGGAAGAGGTCGCAAGATCCGTTCGAACCGCAAGAAGAGACGATGCGGTCACGGGGTCTCGGTGAGATTAATGTGTCGCCTGCTATCACCGGTG
This sequence comes from Ichneumoninae sp. A BG-2022a, assembly GCA_030522665.1. Taxonomy (NCBI): domain Eukaryota; kingdom Metazoa; phylum Arthropoda; class Insecta; order Hymenoptera; family Ichneumonidae; species Ichneumoninae sp. A BG-2022a. The sequence goes on along the minus strand of JAPYZC010003290.1, from coordinate 11,425 downwards.
ATTGACAGCCCCGTGACCACGACAAAGTGCCGACGCGGGTAAACCCCTCGCCGCACTTCATTCTCGTACTTCTCTACGTGTCCCATCTCCACGGTTCCGACGTACACACTCGTGCACTCTCCTCCTCATCGCTCCTCTATGCACACGCTCGCTCCTCTTCGTCGTCGAGCTCTTGTCGCGTTTCTTGTCACTTCCCGCGACTGATTTTACGTACCTCGGGTCATCGTACCCCGTTCGCGACAGCTCCGACTCCCCCTACGTAAATTACCTATTACGCAAGTTCGACGTCCATAGAAACCGATATAATTAGCTGCGACATATAAAAAAAATTATTTAAAAAATACAGATAATTCAGCATCTGCATCCAATTTTTTAGCAGATTTTACTTCCATCTTAATTGGCTTGTACTCCGTTTTCACGCGAGTGATCATTTTTAATATTTGGAGTTTGGTTTCGGTGAAAAAAGGTTATTAAGTTAAAAGTAACTACAGAACCGATATAATTAGCTACGGTGTTTAAAAAAAATATATAGATAATTCAGCATCTCCATAACATTTTTTAGCAAATTTTACTTTCATTTTACCCGGCTTGGACTTCGTTTTTACACGAATGATCATTTTTTTAATGCAGGGAGTTTTGTTTCGGTGAAAAAAAAGACTATTAATTATGAAGAAAGATTGCCTCGGTTCGCGACAGCTCGAACTCTGAGTTGCCAATTACGCAAGTTACAAGTCCTCAGAAACTGATATAATTAGCTACAGCATATAAAATAATAAAAATAAAAGTAAATACAGATTATGCTCCATCAAATTTTTTGAGCAAATTTTACCTTCATTTTACTTGGCTTCTACTCCGTTTTTACACGAACGATCATTTTTAATAATTGGAGTTTTGTTTCGGTGAAAAAAAAGTTTATTAAGTATGAAGAAAGATTGCTTCGGTTCGCGACACCTTGAACTCCGAGTTGCCTATTACGCAAGTTACAAGTCCACAAAAACCGATATAATTAGTTAAAAGATAAAAAAAAAAAAAAATACATCCAATGCAATTAAATGCCCCGAACGCGCGCTACCCATTGGCTGCATATCAGATGGTGGGGGGAGCCGACTATGCCAGAGGTTAAATTTAAGGAGGGAGTCTCGCTGCGCGCTGTCTTCGCATAAGTTCGACAATAATAAGAGAAAATAGCAAGTACTTCTTGATGGTGTAAAAATCTGAAAAAAATCATGTATACTAAAGGTACTGAGACGATTAATTTTGCATAATAATAGTTGCAAAATGTTATTGACAAATTCATCAAAAAAATTAATTGGTTAACAAATTACCCGGCAACAAAACCGTTTTTTTTTATGAAAATGATTCGATCATTTTTCTGAATACGTATGAATTTTTTCAGATTTTTAAGTAATCGTTGAATTTTAATTTTTTTTATAGAACAAAAATCAACGATTACTTAAAAATCTGAAAAAATTCATACGTATTCAGAAAAATTTACACCATCAAGAAGTACTTGCAATTTTCTCTTATTGTCGTCGAACTCATGCGAAGTCAGCGCGCAGCGAGACTCCCTCCTTAATATTCCCATTGCAATTGCCAATAGGCCATCGGCCCAAGTTCTTCAGCCAATTCTCCATCCAATTTTTATCAAATTTCAGTTTCACCTTACGGCATCCACTTCGTTTTTACCCGAACGATCATTTTTAATATAGAGACTTTTGTTTCGGTGAAAAAAAAAGTTTATTAATTATGAAGAAAGGTTGCTTCCTCGCTCGTGTTTCATCCGACTGTTACTTCTCCCTCTTTCGTCGTACCTTCTTCTTCTTCATTTTTGTTCCTTTCTTTGGAAGCCCCGGCAGCGTTGCCCAATTAGTCGGACGGTCGCCCCGGTAATTAGATGAAGCTTTAATTGCACCTCGGCCTCATCGTGCCCCCGTAAACGAGAAAAGCTCTTGGTTTTCCTGTCTCCGCGGTGCAGTTTTCCTTTCCCCGCCCGAGTATTTACATCTCCCGCGGGACGGAGGGTACAAAGGGCCCGCGGACGTTCCATCCGCCCGGACGGAGGGTACACTTTGCGAGGCGGCGAAAGGGTTGCCCCCTCCCCCCCCCTCCACCCTGACGGGGTAGTTCTCGCTAAAACCAACAGGGAGGCTAAAGTGGGAGTCTCTCTCTTCCTCGTCTACGGCGTAAAGGCGGAAGCCCGAACGGCCACGGCGAAAGGCAGCCCCTTTGTAACGCTTTACCGTTCCCTCCGGCCGTCTTAAAAGAAAGGGTTAATTAAAAACAACAAAAGCTATACGCGCCATTAGCGCCCGTTTGTATGCGCCCCGTTACGATTATGTCCGGAACTCGCGCTTTTTACTCTCTCGGCGTCGAGCTTCCAGCTATTCGCACTCATCCCCCACCCCCGTCCCCAACCCTTCCGCCTGGGATAGCTTAAATGTATCGTATACGCAGGAAAGCGTTCGGATTACTTTAGAAATTTTGACGCGAGGATGGGAAGACATGATAAAAAAATAAATAAAATGTTGCCTTTAACTCTGCTCGATTGAATTCAGGCGAACATCCTTTAGGTTGCAATTTTGGTCATCCCTGTGAATATGCGAATATGCATTTTTTATATTGATTATTTTATGTCTGTAAAGTAGTTTTTATGAAATTTATGTGAATTCCAATACGACGATTATACACCCAGAAAAAAAAATTATTTGTCGGCCACCGTTTATTTCGTTTAAGTAAAATATTTATTTGATTTAAATAAATATTGATTTAAATTAAGTAAATAGTTACTGAAATGAAATACATATTGAGACTATTTTAAGTATTCTGCGATTAAAATCTCATTTTTTTTTTACGAAAATAAAATTTCCTCTATGAGGAAACAAAAATGAATAAAATGTTGGCTCTAACTTTGTTCGATTGAACGCGAGACTTCAGGATTCAACTCTTTTCACCTCTGCGTGAAACAATTGCCTTTATTTTGTTCGATTAAACTCGGACCAAGACCTTTTACGTTCCAACTCTTGTCATCCCTGCGAAAATAGTACGCGGAAGCGGTATTCAAAATAATTTTTGTAATATAGATTATTTTATGCCTGCAAAGTAGTTTTAATGAGATTTACGCGAATTCCCATAAGACGATTAAATTAAATCCGAGCTCTTTTTAACGGGACTGTAGACAAGGCGTTCCATCCATGGGACACTGTCCAGAGTCCCAACGGCTGTGCACAGAACGTTATCGGGACTCGATAGAACGGTTTAATTATCCAACGCCGCAGCGTCTAAACTGCGCCGGTAAATCTCTTTGATGGACCTCATAAAACTAACCCGAACTCTTCGAACCTTCAATCTTATTACCGCGTGTCCCGCGGCGCGCGGGTGGAAGCTTCTGTAAAAATATATCTACATTCACCCGGACACACATTTATATACCGCGCCTCCGAACTCATATCCATACGCCCTCTTCTTCATGCTTAATTTATATAAGCCATATGTATATTATATGTATATTATGTATTCTATTATTATTATTTTCTGTTATTTTTAATCTATTATTTTGCTTCTGTATTATTAGTTTCCTGTTTTTATTATGTTGCTTATTTTGTACTGGCACGGTGTTCTTAGGGGGCTTTGGCCTCAGAACACGAAATGAACGCTTCTATCTATATTATAAATACAAAAATATGTGTATATTCTCAGGTCGCCTCGATCAATCATTTAAGCACAAAATCGAAGCTGCACGAAACGTCCCGCAAGTTGGCCGGTTGCGGACCGAATTCTCTGATGGAAGACTCCGCTGAGTGAACATGCGCCAGAGTTTCTTATCGAGTGTATCTTGTGTTATAGCCGCGCTATGTTGGAAAGCACCGAAATTTTCTTTCCACATTTCCACAGAGATTCGGAGCGGCCGTCGCGCTTTTTCTTCCCTATCGCGTACGAGAGACAACGACTCTCGAGGACGGTGTTTGGCGCGGGGTTTGGGAATCGGTCTCGGCCAACAACGGCAACGACGTTATCTCCCCCGCAAATATATATTAATGCGGGCCGTGATATATCAGAAGGCCGGACCCCGCGAGGGACAAAACCTTAAATATTGGATAAGTTGGACGGCGCGCGGCACCGCCGGACCGGCTCGCATTCTTCCTCCCCGCGTCTCCGTCGGGACCGAATCTCGGTGATGGATGGCCCGCTGCTGACTGTCATAACAACCGCCGCGAGATCCTGGAGGTCGTCGAGCGCACGATATCGGGCAACATCGGGGGATACGGGAGCAGAAAAATTCCGTCGGTTCTCGTTGTCGCGAATCTAATCGATGTCTCCTATCACTGCGTCGGAAGATACTTGATTGAATTTCTGCGACCCCGCGACGAAGGCGATCGCCACTTCGCAGATTCAGTGGGATTGGGAGTTGTAGTCGACGACGGAAAAATAAACGCAATCGTGATAACGACTTTGGAAGGAAGGGGATTTGTATAGAGTAAAATAGGTACCAATGTTTCTTCACTGGAAACCAAACTTTATTTTTTACTTTATTTTTTATAATTTGCTTTCATTTTACTATTAAACTACTTTAGTTTTCGTAATTTACTTTAATTTCGATGAAAAAATATATTTTGTCACTCGTGCATGAATCGCGGCACTTTCCATGGCAGTCTTGCGAGCCGAAAGTGGCCTGTTGCATGCCAGTTGTGAACCTGTGGTGAAATTACAGAGTCGCGCATGCGTAGTTCGCATTTCGTTCACTTTCGTCCCTTGGGATTTTGAGTCGCGCATGCGCAGTTCGCATTGCGTTCACTTTCGTCCCTTGGGAGTTTTCGTTCAACGTTTTCCACCCTGGAGACATAAGTTCACTTTTCTGTATTCGTCTCGCGCGACTGCCATTCCAAGTGCCGCAGATTCATGCACTTGTGACAAAAAGTATGTGACAAAAGTACTCCTGTGATTACAGCCCTCGCTTTGCTCGGGCCGCAAACTTCACACTCGTCGCAATCGCCAACTTTCGACCCTTGTTGCACAATATACTATTAATTTTTCATCACAATTGTACATTAGATTTAATGTTTCAGTTTTTGCATACAAATTTCCAATTCGGCACATCAAATTTACCATTTTTTTGAGAGTGTTTTACATGAATGTACACATTTTTTTTCTTTTTAATTCTACAAAATGAAACTTGATTACTTTATAAAAATGTTTGTCAATTTTACAAAAATGTTTCTTAACTTTACAAACATTTTTGTTAATTTTACAAAAAATGTTGGTTACTTTTACAATAAATGTTTGTAAAATGAACAAGAAAATAATTATAAAATGCACTGAGAAAGAAGGATGGTATTTCCTACTATAACGAATAGTTCGCAGAGGGGACGTCTATATAGATAGTTTGTGGTAGTATATATTCAATTCATTTAACTATAATCATAGTTACAACTATGATTTTTGGTCATTGTCGTAACTCTAAAATATAGACTTCCCCCCCTGGGAACTATTTACCATGTAAGCTTTTCTCAGTGTGAACAAGAAAATAATTATAAAATGTTCGAGAAAAAAATGGTGGACGTTTGATTACAAGAAAAGTTTGTTAAGATCCCAAACCTATTTTTACTGTATAGAGAGGGAAAAAGGAAGATGACCCAAGTGAGGTCTTTGCAGACACTTTGCACAGAGACGAAGAGAGGTGCCGGTCGGTGGGAGGACAAGGTTTATTCGGTTAATTCGGCTCTTGATCTTAATTTGCGGCCGAAAAAATTTCGCGGTACCCGTTATTGGATTCGGGATGATAATTCCGTACTAAATCATTGCGCGATGCGGCGTCGCAGGCGAGAGGGATGCTGGGAGGCGAGGAGAGGAGAAGCAGCCTCTAATTTCGTCGGGGTCTCCACGGGGTCGTGGATTATGCAGGGTTACTGCGAAAGGGTTGCAATCCTCGCGGGACGAGAGACTCGCACGGCCGTCGACGCGACACTCCACTTGGGCCCCTCTGGCTCGTCGCTGATAGAATAACTCGCTCGTTTCTATGCTAAATTGTTACATACCCGCGACAAGGTGCTTCTTAGTCATAATTTCCTTGGTAATAATGCATTGTATCGGGGAATTATACTCGGAATTCTACGTAGCCCGTTTCTTATCCACCTCGGGGGTTTCCCGAGCGGATTCAATTTAGGGATTCAATTGATTGCGCAAACAGAAGTAACCCTTATCGGTACAACTTTTCGTGAAACTAGGGGAGAAGCGATGGATCGACACTTTACCGCTTTCAATGCTCCATGTACGATATTTACCCTGTCAGTAAAACGGCTATAATATCTTTAAATGTCTTCTTGAATCTCATAAAAAATAATACATTTAAACGAAAAATTTGTGAACATAATTTTAATTTTATCACAATATTTTTTTGTTAATTACGTGACAGAATTGAGAAAGTGAGTTTTTGAGAAGTTACTTATTTTTTTCAAACATCGTGAAGCCCGAAAAGTTTTGAGCTGTTCACATTTTTCTTTCGACAAAAACTTATAAAAAGCTTCCCCTACAAGGAAGCAAAAAACCATAATTATATATATGTATAAATTATAGTAGTAGTAAAAAAATTATTGGCAATATATTTATAAAGTTATCATCTTACACTAGTTTTATGCCTAACGATAATTATACGCATTGACAAAGTCGGGCCATCGACCTGAGTGAGCCCATAAAAATTATACAATTATACAAAGTGTTAAACGGACGGCGCCAGCATTATCGTTAAGATTAAAAAAACAAATCCTGTGAAACAAGTTCAGAAGCGTTTCGATGAATAAAAGATTGCGCGTTATTTAACTTAAATTAATACACGACATCGTGCTTAGCACGTAGCATGCTCGAAACATCCGGTTTCGAGTAATTTTCCTTCAAACGCAACATTTTATTATTTATTTATCTTCAACCGTAAAACTTTAATTGCAGCCGCCTCTCAGCGGTCCCATTGATCCTCGATCGTTCCTGGATCGTCGAGAGACGAAGTCGTTGTGCCTCCGCTCATTTATTTTCCCCAACCACCACTTCGAGATCTTCGCCAATAATAATTACTTAGCAATAATAGATATCCTAGAACTCGGCGATAATTCTCGGAAAGCCGCATTAAATTAGCATGCGATTACTCGATTTTTTTTGGAGCCGATGAATCGCGTCACGCGGATAGCGAGAGGGCGATTTGATAAATTATTAATGATCTCTCGAGCTAGGATGAATCTGGCGTCGGGAGAGCGCACAGAGATCGAGAGTGTAATAAAAGGAACCGGTGATCGCGGACCGCGAGGGAATCGTTTCGTGGAAACGATAACGCCGACGTGGAGAACGAACGATGTCACGAGCGGGGTTATCGTGCGAGGACGACTACGCGGGGCCTATGACATCGATCAGTCTCCGTCGGCTATCCAAGCTCCGGAGCTTTATTATCGTTCTACATTAATTATTATTGCCTCTTCGACACTCACTTTCGCTCCACTAAAGTGTACATAATGCAAGCCAATATCGCCCCGACGGCCTTTCGTCTCTCGAGATACACATGTCTTCGTGTCACATCCGTCACGGGCTCGCGATAAACATGATAATTATTGAGTTTACACGATATTTATTACACTGGACAAAGAACGAGACGGATTCCGTTGCATACGAAAAAAATTAGCCAAACAGCTTTTTTATTATGTTTTACGTCCTCGACATTTTTTTTTCCTTTTTTTCGATTACAAATTATCTGTGGAGTATTGCGACGTTCTGAACAGTCTCCGTAGAGAATTACGATGATGTTGCAACCATTTTTTATATTGAGACTTACAGGATTTTTATTTTTTTATTTTTATGTAAGCGCGTAGACTTTTCAACCCTCTCTTGAATCGGTGTTTTTTCTGAATTTATTCCAATCACAGTTAATCTCTAGGAAATCATTGAATTCCGAAAATATTGTTAGCGGAGAATCTTGCCACAACTTTCGATACAAGAAATTCTTAAATTCTGATTAGGAAAAATGTAAAAAAAATCACAGCCTAAGACACTTTTTTAAAAGATTGACCGATTATTTGTTCGTGTCACAGATCCGTTACGGGTTTGGGATAAACATGATTATCATTGAATTTACACGATATTTATTACACGGGGCAAAGAACGAGACGGATTCCACTGCATACAAAAAAAAATGATCCAAACAGCTTTTCTTTTATTTTTTCATTTTCGATTACAATTTATCTCTGGAATATTGCGAAATTCTGAAAATTCCCGGCAGAGAATTCCGATAATGTTGCAACAATTTTTAATATTAAAAATTCCTCGCCTTTTATTGCAAAAAAAAAAAAAAAAAATGTGGCCGCGCAGATTTTTTAACCCCATCGCACTCGAAACCCGGTTTTCCCTCATATATTCCAATCAAAATTAATCTCCAGAAAACAGTCAACTTCCGAAAAAATTCTCAGCACAAAAACTATCTTGCCCAACTTCCAGTGCAAAAAATTCTCAAATTCAAATTACGAAAACGTAAAAAAGAAGGAAAAAAATGATCCCCCAAAATCTCGCGAGAATATTTCCTTAACCTCAATACAAAAAACGCATAAATTCAAATTCCGAAAAACGTAAAAAAAAAAAGAGAACAAAAAAAAATCCTCCAAAACACTTTCCCAAAATCTCGCGAGAATATTTCGTTCTTAGTCCACAAAAGTTCGTTCGAGGAAAGATGATCAGCCGGGCGTCCGGCGCGAGTTTCTCGTGTCTCGAAACTTGTTCGTCGCTGATGCAACCGTAGCCGCGTGCGCGAGAGAGTCCGTCCGGTGTTCCGTGCGTACGCTAAACGGGAGTTCCGTCCGCACATGCTGGCCGCGTACACTTGTGCGTAAAGATGGTCTCTATAACTGTATATAACGTGATACGCACACCCGTAGGTGCAGTTATGAATGGGGCCAGTGTGCGATCGCGTCGAATGCGTGAAGCGTGCGTGAGGTTAGTTACGCACCGCTTGGCGCGCTCGGCCCCCAGGGGTTTTTCGCCGGCGCGCTGTAACGCACACGGCGAGCCGGCTCGCTCCTCGTTCGTTCACTCGTGCTCTCCGATATCGCCGAGCGAGCGAGCGGGAGGAGAAGGAAAGGGAAAGGGAGCGGAGCGTAAATCGAGAGCGAGAGCGAGAGGAAGTCCTCCGGTTCTTCCCGTTACCCGGAGAGCCGCTGGAAAGAGTCCCGAAGACCTCGAGAGCGACGGATGCAAAATCTCCCCGCAGCTCGTCCGGACCAAGATCAACGTTCTCCCCGGTGGCTGCAAGCTCCTTTCACGCTTCACGGTAACGTCAACCGAGTGCGATGACAAAAACGGGAGACGCTCGAGCGATCCGGCCGCAGAGCTCGATGCAGACGCCGGGGACACAGAACGAGCGACTGTGATGGAAGAGGTTCACACAGTGAGCCGTTTGTCTTACGGAATTCACCAAGTCCGCCGGATCGCACGAGACGAGATCTCTCTGCGTCGTACGACGCTTTTTTTAATTTCCTTTCGTACATCGCTGATGCCTCGCGTTGCAGTCCCGTTTTATGTTTTTCGTCGCCGAGTTATCGGCGTTATCTTTTGAGAGGTTCGAGCAAAATATTCGTAGGGATTGCGCCGATAATCGATAAAGTGTACGATGGTCTATAAAAAATAGTTGAAATAGCAGAGTATTTTAGAAATTAAAATAGTAAATTTTTTTATTATATTTATTATTGCAGCAAAAAATGTACCCAAATTGTATGGCTGTTTGTCTTAGGTTATTGAACAAGTTCGCTGGATCGCACGAGACGAGACCTCTCTGCGTCGTACGACGCTTTTTTTAATTTCCTTTCGTACATCGCTGATGCCTCTCATTGCAGTCCCATTTTATGTTTTTCGTCTCCGAGTTATCGGCGTTATCTTCTAAGAGGTTCGAGCAAAATATTCGTTGGGACTGCGCCGATAATCGACAAAATGTAAGGTGGTTTATCAAAAATAGTTGAAATAGCAGAGTATTTTGGAAATAAAAATAATAGATATTTTTATTATATTGTAACGACCGAGCGTTATTTATTCCATGAGAATGTAACAATATTTATCATTGCATTAAAAAATGTACCCAAATTGTATGGCCGTTTGTCTTCGGGAATTGACCAAGTTCGCTGGATTGCTCCAGACGAGATCTCTGCGTCGTACGACGCTTTTTTAATTTCCTTTCGTACATCGCTGATGCCTCGCGTTGCATTCTCGTTTTATGTTTTTCGTCTCCGTGTTATCGTCGTTATCTTCAAAGAGGTTCGAGCAAAATATTCGTCAGAACGGTTCCAATTATCGCCAAAATTTACTACAGTAAATGAAAAATAGTTGAAATAGCAGAGTATTTTCGAAATGAAAATAATACATATTTTTATTACATTTATTATTATATTAAGCAATTTACGAAAATGAATAGGGAGGGCAAAACTTAACTTTCCAATGTTTGGATGCTCCATTTTCTCCTAACGATACATCCGGATTTTCAATCCCGTTTCGCCCCACCCACCACCACAGCCACCATCCAAAAGTTATTGGAAAATTGCGTTTTGACCCACTATCCCATTTTGCCCCACTGTCCAATTTCGCCCCGCTCTCCCCAACGCCAAAAATGTGATGTATTTTTCGCGTAAATTTGAATTCCGCGCCGTTCCGCGGGGGTGATGCATCGCCTCGTCCAGCCGGTATTTTGCATGGATTAATTCAGCTTTAATATAAACACGATGAGATCGAATCGAAAGTAGATAAGAATAATTCGGTAGCTCGTTCGCATTTGACAGCGGAGCAATTAGATTTGACAATAAATACCGTACAGCCCCCTCAACCCCCCCTCCCCCCCCCCCGTTGTTACATCATCGTGACGAGATTTTAATCGGGGTGGGATCGTTTGTACTCCGTTATTCCTACAGTACGATGTATTTTCTTCGGCACGAAGGTTCGCGAGGGCTCGATTGTTGCATATAAAGCCAAGCAGAACACACGAAACCGGCGATCGTACTTCCCCCCCACCCCCCCGCCCCACGTCTCCGAGCCACTTAAACTTCGCATCGGTCTTCTCTTCGTCGAATGTATATTCGAAGTCGGACGGGCGGCCACGACCGGGGCCGTCTCCGCGATTCAACCACGCTCGACCCGCAGGCCGGATGAAAGCAATTCGTGGCACGCAGCGCGGAGAGCATGTGCTACCGAGAGATAAGGAAAATTATCCACCAAAAACATTGCGGCGTCCCGCCTCCTCGCCACAGACTTCGTCACGGTCTTCTCAACCCCTTCCCGGCACACGGACCCTCCGGAGAGAGCGGGCCCACTCCGTTGCTGCATTCCTAATAAGGGACGAGTGACTCGTTTTTTGCCATTCACTGCGGCACGTGTTATCCAGAATATGATTTTTTTCCATTTTTTTTTCTTTTTTTTT
>JAPYZC010003289.1:0-12659 GCA_030522665.1 Ichneumoninae sp. A BG-2022a | reverse complement strand
CTTTTTGGATCTAACCTCTAAAACCCGACCAAAAAGTTCCCGAAAACGTTGCATAAAATTCCCCAAATTATTCGTCCAGCGTGCGCGGACGAATAATTTTTCGCCGCTCTGTGCTAAAAGCACACACGGTCCATCCCATTAGTGTCGCGTGCATACGCAGAGCCGTATCCCGTGTATGCGCGGCCGCAGTTTCGTTCCCCGTGACCAGGGAGTTTGTTCACCTTGCGCGTGAGCGTTCCGCGCCGAACCGTACGTGCCCCCTCGCGGCACCGTCGCGCGTCGCCACCGGGGCACAAACCGCACACAGCGCCACTGCACCGTCCGCACGAGGCGACGACGCTCACGCCGCGCGCACCGCCCGAGCGGAGACTCCCACCGACATACGCGCCTCCGCGGGAGCCACCGATGGTTCGTGCGAAAGATTCAACACGCGTGTGCATATGCATCCACGTGGGACGTGTTCCACCTGGGTTGAAGAGACACGTCCGTACGCCCGAGAGATCCTTCCATTGTCCCTACCGGGAACTATATATAACTATAACCAAAGCTCGGCAATCGAGGAAGTTACTCTCCCTCTCTCGGGCGCCTCTGTGTGTGTAGTTCTTGTCCTCTCCACGTCACGGTGCTGATGTCTCCCGGCATTGTGGAGCTTAGAGGACATTGTGCGGAATACGAGCCGTCGGGCCGGGGAGAATGTACACAACGCGCTGCGGATAGAGAAGAGGAGGAGGGGGGTTATTTTCATGAACCGATCGGTCCAAGCGAAGTGTGCCGAAAGTTCAGCGACCGCTTCGCGCGCTCTTCCGTTTATGGGGCTATTTGACGACATGGATGGGGCAAGAGGATGATCCGATTTTTTTTTTTTTTTTTTTCGGGATCCGAGGAAACTCGACGGGTCAACGAGTTTTTCGTTGATTCGTGTCGAGTTTTCATGAGAGTCGCTGAAGGGGGATCGAACCGGTCGAGCGGAACGACCGGGACGATGATTGCACATCGCAAATTTCGTGGAATATCGTCGCTCGTGCGGCGCGAATCGCGTGAAGGGACCCAACGATACCGTGACAACCTGGGCGGCGATGGAGAATGCACGTACTTTCGGCGTGGTCGTTATACACTTACTCGATGTCGGAAAGCGTGTAATCAGGCGGCCACGGAAGTGAGGAATGGAGAGGGTGAAAGAGTCGAGACATGACACCGCGAGAAAGAGGCTTGAGGCGATGTGAAAGAAAAACTCGGAGGGTACAAAATGAGTAAATACACTGGGAGCCACATTTTGTCGAAACTACAATGGGACGAATCGTCGTATGGCCGAAAATCATGGGTCCGAACGCACTTCATCCGAATAGCCAAACTTCCGAAACTTTATCATGCCGAAGCTTCGTTTCAGAGAACGTTACTCTTTGGAAATAGTAATTGGCGCTGAACAATTACTGCAATCTGAAGTCACAAATGCTGAATGTTCAGCATTCAGCTTCATGGTCGTCCACAAGATCGTCAGCAGGACGCACAGCCTGAAACTGTAATTCGAGAATGAGATTTATAGCAGTTTGTAAAATTATTTAATTAATTTATTAATAAATCAAATTTTGAGAAATTTTAACCATGCTCCGGACTCTTTGCAAATCACGTGCCAAACATCGTTGGTAGTGGTCGTAACTTTGAATCCTTGCACAGATTTGAGCCAAATTTTGGACATGACGACATTGGTGGTAACTCGGCTTGTGTGCAATGTTTCTGTTGGATCGCCTGAAACTCGTACCAATGTCAACCAGCGTAAATGATAAAAGAAAAACAATGTATGATCAAAACCATCATTTAACACAAGTCTCGATTTTTTTCCTGAATGGCTTAAGGCGACGTGAACGAAAATCTCAGAGGGTACAAAATGAGTAAATAAATTGGGAGCCACATTTTGCCGAAACTACAATGGGACGAATCGTCGTATGGCCGAAAATCATGAGTCCGAACGCACTTCATCCGAGTAGCCAAACTTCCGACATTTTATTATGCCGAAGCTTTGTTTCAGCGAACGTTACTCTTCGGAAATAGTAATTGGCACTGAACAATTACCGTAATCTGAAGTCATGAATGCTGAATATTCAGACGGGCCTCATTCTTGTTGTTGTTTTTTTTTACTGCCTGAAATAATCGGAAAATTCTGATTACCAAAATTTCAAAAACATAAAAGTCAATGTCCCGAATTAAAAAAACATGAAAGAATAAATTCCAGAGAGCCCGACAAACCGATTGAAAAGGTAACTGATAATAAATAATAGCTAAGGCAACAAAAATCCAATTTCAATATTCAGAAAGCTTATAACTCTGAACACGTTGCGGCAGCACGAAAGCTTATTGATAAATAACTAATTATTCGAAGATATAATACTCCGAACAGAAAGTAACTGATGTTGAAGTATTTCGAAATAAATTATCAGAAAGAGTAAAAATATCATCGGGGTGGGATAGAAGTCACGAATGCTGCATATTCGGTCGCCCCTCATTCTCGATTTTTTGTTTTACAATACTTTAAATAATTTAAAGATCCTGATTACCGATATTTTAAAAACAGAAAATTGAATGTCATGTATTTAAAAAATCATGAACGATTAAATTCCAGAAAGCCCGACGAACCGATTGAAAAGTTAACTGACAATAAATAATACCTACGACAACAAAAATCGAATTTCAATTATCGGAAAGCTTAAAACACCGAACACGTTGCATCAGCGTGAAAACCTCTTGTGCGAAGATTTAATACTCCGAACAGAGAGTAACCGATGTGTGAGTGTTTCGAAATAAATTATCAGAAATCATGGTCGCCGTTTTTTCCCCGGAAAAAAATTCCTGACTTTTAACTGACCAATTAAAAATGTTCCCTGACCAAACTTCTGACGACTTCTATTTTTTAAAATTAACGATGCAAATGAAAATGCCTAATTATTGTATTAATGTTTAATTCTATTTACATTCTTTTTACATTCCCAATTTTTTAAGGCTTCCTTTAATGTACTTTTTAGTTATTTATAGGAGGTTCGGGAATTGGTCAAGGAATTTAATTTTTCCCTGACCAATTTTGAAATTCCCTCACTTTTCCCTGATTCCCTGACCAAGATTCTTTTCCCCTGACTTTTCCCCGTTTTTTCTGACTGCGACCACCACGAGAAAGAGTAATAATACAAGAGATCTTTCAATCAACAAACTAAAAGGACAATATGTCAGAAAATAAAAAACTCGAATCGACGAAAGGTGATAGTTCGAATATTTAGAACAACGAAAAGAAAAACTCCGAAAGGTTAAAAATCGGAAAACGATCTCGCCCTCGATATGTCTGTTAACAGTGATAAGAAAAGCTTTTTCAAGTATGAGAGCAACTCGTCTCTCCGGCGCATATAATTATTTCTATTGATTATTTAAACTTTCGGTGGTTTAACCTGACATAAATGGTATCGAGTGAGATATTGCGATTCGGGTTTTTACGCCTTCGAACTTTCAACATTTAAATATTTAATCCCGCCCCATTAATTGGCGTTTAGTCAAATATGTCGGATATTCATAGAAAAATAAATCAATCGATTACAGTTTTCCATTACCGACTGAGTCTCTGCCTCATACCACCTTAAAACCATGTGACCTCGGTTCGAAAGGAAAAAAAGTCTAATCCGTTCTTATCATGAGTATTGCATATTTGGGCCTAATCGCAAATTTTCATCCTCAACATATCAGTTTCACACCCTCCTGTCTCAAACCGTAGAGGCATAAATTACCCCGATTCATGATTCATCATTTAATCGATAAAATCGCCAGTTAATATACATTGGTTCATATAGCTAAAATTTAATCGATTATAAACGAATAAACAAATTTTATTCTTACATCACCAAAAAAGTTGCAGATGATTAATCCTCGAGAAGAACCATTGTGAATCAAACGAGAGTAATTTTCGTCGCGTAACGCGTTACGAATTTTCGTAACGCTTCCCCCGAATCCCGAGAGAATTCGTCGGCGCACACCGACGAACCATCGATTTTCCAATGGGGTTGGGCGACAGGGTGCTGCGGCATAACGCTCTCTCCCCGGTCACAGAAACCTGGCGAGCGTCGAAACTTTTGGCGAAGGTTTGCACAGGGTTTCCTGTTCCGCGGAGGAGTGCGCGAAGGGGCGGGGAGTGTGTGAGGGTTTGGAAGCGGAAGCGAAGCGAAGAAATACGGGCCGGTTAGTCCCCTGCACGGCTTCCGGAACGAAAAGTAAATTACAACCTCTTCCCCCGATGAAAGAGAGAAAACCGATAAATGCACGATTTTATTGCGCGACTAAAGCACAACAAAGAGAGGATCGACGGTGTTGAGAAATTCCTCCGCACAGTAGCCGGACGATAGTCGTGAAGAAAAAAAAAATAATAATAATAATAAGAAACCTCTCATAACTGAGTTTGCCGAGTTTTTCCGCTCGTTCCCAGTGCGATGGCAAGTAGAATAAGGAGATAAGAGGCAACGAGGAATGATGCGTATACACTGAGACGTTACGTGCCGCGCGCGCGCGCCTCTATTAATGAAGGGTTGCGCGAGATGTGGCTCGAAAAGGATGACGACCAACACAGAGTTAATACACCGGTACGCAGTTTTACTCTCGCTTTTCATTCTAGGCCTGCATGCACGGACACGCGTACACTATTACACTCAACCACCCGCGGGGGGGAAGGGGGGGGGGGGGGTAATCACGATTACTTTAACGATCCGAGTCGTTCAGCTCGAGCATCGTGCACCGCCGGTAACAAGTTTAAATAAGTTTTCAAAGACGGGAATTAGCTTGGGCGCGAGCGGTAATAACCTTACGCGAGAATATTATCATTGCTCTAATGCCCGGGATGGCGTGTAAAACATCGGGCTGTGTACGAAGGTATATATCGCCATCATACTTATTTTGTCGAGACCGTACTTCATATCCGGTTGGTCGAACGTCTCGCCCCGTCAACCGACCGGACCGTGTTAAGCTCTCGATAAATGTTACCGGTCCTTGGGAGGCTGCGCGACGCCACTGATCGCAAGGCGGAACCCACTCATCGATTTTCTTGTTTTTATTTTATTTTTAGTTTTTTTTAATCGAGAAAATGTATGCACTCTACAATTTTTTTTTTTTTTTGTAGATTAATGGTTGCTGGAAGATTATCCGGAGATATTATATATCGGCTCGATCGCGCGGCGGCAATAGAATATGCACGAGGATCTCCAAGGAGTGGGCTCTGCGCAGCCTGGATCAGCCACGCACGAGAGTAAGCGGAGGAACGTTTTATTCCTTCTGAGACGCATATAGGTTGGTAACTTCGGATTTTCGCTTCGGGCGGTACGGGCCTCTGGCGCACGAGAGATGCTCATAAAATCCCTTTAATAGTTGGCTCTGGCGCTATTACGTACGAAGTATATTCAGAGTACGTTAACTCCTGCTGGTAGCTTTTTTTTCGCTCGCGCAGCGCAACCGAGAAACGTGCGGAGATACCGAGAGTGAACGTAAATGTCGGCAAATTTGGGGTACTACGTGTACACACATGAGGCCAGAGCAATTTTTGATTTTACGCACGATCTTCTGCAGTTCTTGCCTCGTGGAATAATTTTTTATCCCGGCAGAGCCGAGCTACGTGCGCAAAAAAAAATGTAACATCAATAATATTCTTATAACTCGAGAACTCGAGAATATGATTCACAACGAATTACAACCGTCGCGAGATTACAGCATGCAAGGAAAGTCTCAATCGCGTCGCCGCAGGTGTCCTTACGACGACTTACTACTTCGATGCAGACTATATCGGGACAGCTTAACCAATCGTAATGTTCACGGTAAATTGTCACCTTGCATAACTCGATGAACGGGAATTTACACTGATGGATCGGTGTATAAGTAATATCGAGAACGACCCGGCATTGTCGAGGTTATTTAATTGAGCGGACTGGCAATGCAAATTTCGAGTGCACACCGGGTCAGTCCGACCTCAAAAACGTAGGCAAATATAGCGGCCGTTTCGACCCCAGGCACGTTTTCGGGAAACGAATTCTCGAAATAATGGAATAAACTTACGAATTTATGATATAATGGAATAAGCTTACGAATTTACGATATAATGGAATAAGCTTACGAATTTACGATATAATGGAATAAGCTTACCAGTTTATGATATAATGGAATAAACTTACGAATTTACGATTTTTTTTAATAACAGAATAAATTTATGAATTTACGAATTTTCAATGTAAATGAAATACATTTTGTACATAAAAAAACCTCATTTCGTCCCAAATCTGTGTACAGATAATCGGGTGGGGTCAACATTACCGAGTGTGCACTGCAAGATACGCTACGGAAGTGGTCACTCGAAAAGTTAATCGCGATAAAAAAAAAGTACACATTTTGTTTCACAGCCAAGCGCGGACCTCCATGTTGAGGAAAAATATTCCGAAAGATCATGAATCGGTTGTCGATCGAAAGAATACCCGAGATTAAACTTTCACTGAGTTTGTCCGAACGTTCTTGCAACACTTGTCGATACCTTGACTGAGAACGGCAAAGAAATATGGTTATTGCGGTTCTAACCGCGATTGTTTCCTCGCAAGAAGCACGATCTGCAAATGAAGTTGAGTGTAAACACCGTTTGAGCGTCGTCGAGGTTTTAGCACTATCTTCTTCTTCCTTCTGGTTTCATGCCGCTAGGCTAGGTACTAGTTTTAGCACTGCCTCGTCGGGCACAGTCTTCTTCACGCAATTGGCGTCGGGCACAGTGCGTGTACGAACAGCTTATCGTAGTTCGAGGGATGTAAGAGGGAGCGCTGCGGTCGTTACTGGGCTAAACACGTTTTGAGAAACCGGGCTTAGCTAAAATCGCGCGTTTTTGTCGCTAGGCGTCGCCCCGTTCGATCAGCGATCGAGCTTGCGGGCCCGGCGGACGTGCGTGGAACTATGCGTATACGTTGCGAGACTCACCCATCCCTTCCAATGGCACGCTCGATCAGTCGGACGACCGGACGAACCCGGTGTTTCCGTGTTGTCGCTTACCAATTCTTGCCAATTCTTTTTCCGCGAAAAAACTTCGGGTTTCCCTTCGACCGTGAAAATTCTTCGAGCCTCGCGTCAAGTTACAGGTAAGAGTGTGTAAACACCTCGGAGGCATCGGAATCACAATTCCATAACCTACGATGTATGCGATTTATCTCAAGAATTGCTACAATGGCTTTTCGGCTGTTTACCTTGTTGCCGCACTGAGAAAAATCGAGGTTTATCAATTACTCGAGTAAAATTCCCTTGCGGGCTGCCAAAGAAAAAAATTAATTACATTCTACTTTCAATTCTTCCTTTAACATTTCACCTTGGCAGAGTTGCCGTCGGTGTTTCAATATCACATGGAATTGTAAGAATTGGAAGTAGAATTGAAATACGATTTTTTTTGGCAGCCCACAAGCAAACTGTTTTTAAGTGCGTTTACTAGTACGCCCTAACTTTTATTCGGGATTATTTTAGCCACGGCTTGATCGATTAATCTTATTTTTATTTAAAAAACCATTGCGTCGATGGCGATTTATAATGCAATGGTGCAATGTATTTTTTTGTCTAAAAAATGTTGCTGCGCGTTCGCGAATATATGAACTGCTCGAGTATTTTCTGCGAGTAAAAAAATCGTGGCTTGTTTCGGTAGTGAATATTCCTCACGTCGAGCCGAAATTACTATCTACGCTTTAACAATCAAAAGTTTGGACACTGGCCAGCCATTTTTTTTCCAAAAAGTAAACCATTGTTTTTATCGACAATTTAACAATTAAGTTTTATTAATATATCGTATTTTTTAACTTAAAATGAGTGTGAAATCAGCGAGAAAAACACATTGCCGATATTCGTGGACAAGAATAATACTTTCTTACATTAGGTGCAAAAATGACAGTGTTACGCACGGTTTGCGTGCGGAAAATCCCCATTTTCACACCATGTGACGTAAAATTTGATACAATGCTCGTGCGAAAAACGTTTTCTGAACACGTGTGATTCCAGCACTCGTGCCACAAGGGAGGACAGTGCGTCTTTTCACCGAGTGTGAAGTTTGATGCCCGAGCGAAGCGCGGGCAGAAATTCACACGAGGTGAAAATGCCCTTGCTCGTGACATACGATATTTTTTTTCCGATTTCGTTAAAATAACCACATTTCTTGCGTCGCAAAATCGTCATCGACGCCAATGACCATTACTCCCCCGGGAGTAATAGAGCTTTCAGCGGGAGTAATGAGTCCTATTACTCCCTAAGGAGCAATGAAATTGAACCGCGCATGCGCACATGTTAATAATGATCATCGGCCGATAATAGGCTATTTTTTCCGTCCGTATTGCACGCAAGGAATGTGATTATTTTAGCGCGGTCGGGAAAATAGTAGTGATGAAAAAGTTTTTCTGGCGGATTTGCAGTGAGTTTGCAGCACGAGCCGAAGGCGAGTGTTGCTATCACACACACGTCAGAAAAAGTTTTTCGCACTAGTAACGTAATGTATTAATTTTATGTCGGTAGCGTGGCGAAAGCGTGCAAAAAAATAACTAGAGCGTCGAGAAAATGACTCGTGAAAATTACTCTTCCGACAGCGATTAACAATAAAACAGTCCAGTGTGTTTCTTTAATCTACAAGAAGTGTCGACGGTCTACTAACAAACACATTAGTCTCTCCAGTTATAAAACTGTATGGTGCGATACAATGTCGTCTCTATCGGTTCTCATCGCGCAATCGGATCAGCTGTTCAGTCCAGAAGGCGTTTAAGTAGCGAATCATCGTTAGCAACACCTCCGTCGATTGACAAGAATTCCCTTTCTTGCACGCGATACAGTCACTGACGGTCGTAATTCGTACTTATTAATTGATCGTACACACGCCTCCTTATAGCAATTTATCATCGCCTCATAGATCGTTAAACAAACAGGAACACGATATTCCCGAGCAACGCGTACTACCCGTACAATATTACGTTAGAATAATGTCTCTCCATTCCAAGAGCGACAGATAGCTTCGCGCGAATTTTTTTTTTTTTTTTTTAATAAAACAAAAAAATAAGAAAAGATCCGCTGCCAGTGTTCGAGAATCTTCCGCCCGATACGGCATCGAGCAGAGAGGCCGTGACAGGAGCGAGCCCTCGTCGTTTCAACAATAAAACGAACCACGAGAATAATGACTCGCACCTGTTTCATCCCTTTTCCGAAGCGTTCGAAGGTCCTTATAAGTCCGTGTCTCGGTCACACTGAATGATGCATCGGAAAAACAAGAAGATCTCTTAGTAGCGAAGGGGGGGGGGGAGGAAAGTTACCGCTCGCGCACCTATCCGTCGGTTTCTTGCCCGAGAGCGAGGAGTCTCTCGGGTCACCTCGGGAGCGGCGCAGCTCGTCGCGTCGATGTTTACGAGCTACCATGCCCGCGACGACGAGAATGAGAGTTCTGTACTCTACAGTCCGAGCGAGACCGGCCCCGAGCGCGTTGCTCTCCCCCCCCCTCCCCCGGCTCTAATGAAGCTATACTATAAAATCCCCGAAGAGAGCTCGCAACGCGCATCGCTCCGCACGAAACACCGAGGATAATGCATCTTTGTAGTTTATTATGCAAACACGCCCGGACTCGCCGCACGGCGGAAATTCGCGGCCGCTGAGCAAATAATAAAGATTTATCGTCGAGTTAACATTGAAAACTTTTCGTTAGAGAAATTAACCTCGAGCTACACTCGGGAGACACGTATATCGATAAATCTTCGCTACCCATCAACGATACAATCTCTTCTCGCAAAAAAAAAAAAAAAAAAATACCATCGCGAAAGCATGCGACCGAGAGGACTAGTGGTAGTGGTTACACGTTGTTAGGATAAAATACCCAACGCAGAAGATCGGTATGAGCGAGCCAAGATTCCAACGGGAATAGCTATAGAGCATACGTGTCCGGAACATCGGACCGGCATTTTTTTCATCCCCCCCCCCCTTGCCGCCAGCTCTTCGTTGATCATCCGCCCATTTGTCTCAAGGATCCCCTTTATCCCTCCGTCCGTTTTTTTTTCTATCTCGCTCGTGTTTTTTCTTGCGCCCCTGTTCATGCTTGCTTAGAATCGCTGTACGTGCGCCGCGAGCTTAGGCGCTCGGTCGGCTGACCTCGGGGCTCTCCTTCCTCGTCGTACACGGAATCGGCATAAAGGTTCTTTCATTTGCCTCGATCTAAGCGTTTATTCGAATCGGTGTTAGGGCGGCCATAGCGTACGCGGCTCTATGCGGACAACACGGGCGCGCATGCGCACACACGTGACGCGCGTATCCCCCTGGCGATTCGCTGCTCGGCCTACGAATGCACACGCGAGCGAGATTATACCACCGAGAGAGCGAAATATAAGAGTCGGACCGGCACGGACGAATTTCCAGATCGTTTATTTCGAGCAGCAACTCTCTCTCTAGCCCTGTTATTATAGTGGCTGTGCGGAATGATTACAGCTTCTCGGGAGTCGCAGCACAGAGCAAGAAGACCGAATGCCCTTCGACGTTGTTTCTACCCGACTAACTTCGACAATGGGATATTGCACAGGTGTAACGTTGTTATGCCCGAGTACGATTGTGTGTGCGAACGAACAAAAATTGAGGCTTGCGGGACTGCGCATTTTTTTACGAGACTCTGCAGGCTCAGTCAAAATTGTGCAAATAAAAGAAAATTGAGGGTATTCGCTATGCGCACGACCTACACAAACTCACCGGATGAGTGTGCATTGAGTGTATGTGCAAAGAGAAAAAAAGATGGTATTTCCTACTATAACGAAAAGTTCCCAGGGGGGACGTCGATATAGATAGTTTGTGATAGTATGCACTCAATTGATTAAACTGTAATTATAGTTACAATTATATATTTTAATTACAATTGTATATTATAATTTAACGTCTACATTTTATGTAACTATAAAATGTAGACGTCCCCCCCCTGGGAACTATTTACTATGTAAGTTTTTCTCAGTGTGCAAAGA
Organism: Ichneumoninae sp. A BG-2022a; assembly: GCA_030522665.1. Classification (NCBI taxonomy): domain Eukaryota; kingdom Metazoa; phylum Arthropoda; class Insecta; order Hymenoptera; family Ichneumonidae; species Ichneumoninae sp. A BG-2022a. Next base: position 1,659 of record JAPYZC010003289.1, on the reverse strand, counting down.
ACTGGGTGTGCAAGTTGGGACTGAGCTGGCCGGTAGGAGGCGCTGATAGAATGTGCGTGTACACAGCAACACACGTTCAGCCGGAAGATCTGTGTAAGTCACGCGCATAGCGAATATAGCAGTACTGTGCACGGTTTCAATAAGGGTCGATGGAGAAATGCGAGGTGATCACGTATGACTCTTTTTTCATTTTTGGCTCCCTCGTAGCGGAAACTATGTTTTCGTGAAAAAATAAATTTTCGCGATTTTAATGTCAGCGTAGTAGAAATGTTCGAAAACATCGAGAAATGTGATTTTTAGCTGGCGTCCGGACGTATGTGTGTGTGTATGTGTATGTGACAGACTTGCATCGTTTAGAGTGATTATGACTCGAAAACGGTATGAGATAGCGGGTTGAAATTTTGTACACTAGTAGAGTGGGGACGTCTCTTCCTTCGGTGTAATTTTCATGAACATTGAGGCTCGTTTCGAGATTTTACGCAACATCGAAATTTTTTGAAAAATTTCTGGTAGCTCTAGCTTGCGTAAATTTTGAACTATCATCCTAAAACTGCACACGAATATAGAATTTTGGTCAAAGACCTTTGGTATTGAATTTGGCCGAAATCCACCGAAGGAATCAGATTTTATGGAATTTTGATTTTTTTTTTTTTTAATTAAAAAAAAAAAAGTTCTATTTCGAGTAAACATGGGGGTATCGAGTTTAAATATGGCACAGAAATGGACCAACAATGTACAATGTTTTTTTTTAACCGAGTTTCTAAGTGATTCACAATCACCAAGAATGCGTACTCTTAGAAAATAGTTTTTTTTTTCTTTCATATATCGCGGTTGGCGTTGGAGCTTTAGGTAGCGGTCTTGTTATATTTTCTTCTTGTCTCTTGAAACGGCTGGAATTTCATAAAGAGTATAAAATAATTTGGAGGCACTGCATGCGCGAGCGTGGTCGATAATGTACGTTGGACTGTCCGCTGATACACAAATCCTCCACCCCGCCCGCCGCCCCGACGATTTAAATGAACGTTTAATTGGATTCTATAATTAACTGGATTCGAGGTATATAGAAAGCCGCATTATATCCGAGCCGACGACACGGCGACGAGTATTCGAGTTGGTTCATAAAAATTAATCGAATCTCACCCGTTTTGATTTCGTTCCAGCGTCTGATTGCGATTGATATTGATCGAATAAATTAACCCTTTAACTACTAAGCATTCTTATTTTCCGCTGAATAAAAAAATATATATATTGAAACGTTTTGATATTCCGTGGGAGCGGAATATCGAACTCACGATTTCAAATGGAAGGTAAGAGTTCGGTACTGGACCGGCTGGATAAGGTGTGGAGGAGGTTTATTTTTGGTGGATTTCTTTAGTCTTGCAATCCGGGGACCATGCATCGACCCGGCGTTCAAGGCTAAAACTCTCCTAGAACACAAAAATGCTTCTTACTCCTTTATCCCTGAGCTACGGGGAGGGCGGGGAACTTGTCTAGTGTAAACGGTCGAGGTAAACCGTTCCCACAGTCTGCGAACAGAAAGTGTCAACCAGACAAGACATTCCGTAGAAGCCACTGTATCTCAGGTTGCAATAACCAAAGACAGCGCTCAATGCTTCTGAATTAATTCAGAAGCATGAAAATAATAAAATTGCGCCGTGC
>JAPYZC010003288.1:0-12359 GCA_030522665.1 Ichneumoninae sp. A BG-2022a | reverse complement strand
TGACTCTCTATTCGTTATTCTTCTTTTCGTCGCGAGGACACGGAGGTATGGAGAGCGGAGCCGCGCGAGGGGGCGACGACGAGCAGAAAACACAACGGACGTTCCACGTTTCGTATCTGGCGTCCAATTAGTTTAGGCCACGTTATATATATCGGAGAGCGCAACGAGATAGGAATCGGCTCGCGAGCTCGCGGGGCCACGTAATTAGGCACTTATCGAGTCGCACGATTCTCGCACAGGGCCCAACACTCTTGGCCTACGGGGCGCTGTGTGTGTTAACATACCGATGCCCGCTGACCGCTCTCGACGCCGAGGCTAGAGCCAACGCTAGGGAGCGCCTGCCTCAGCGCTCGGATCGAATTCGGAATCGGGAGATAACTCGAGGAAGGGGACATTGACCGATTCCGCGTCACATCGAAATCCTCGATTCGATTCTCGAAGCGAGATAACGTGAAATTTAACTTTGGTAATCGTTCGATTAATTTACGAAAAGTAAAAAAAAAATCTTAACCGGTCGAGAGTAAAGAATGAAAATTTGAAAAATTAAATGTCAAATATAAAATAGCCGCCTAGCCACATTCGAGCCTTACGCTATGTGGTTGAAGCAGTTCAAGCGTTGTGAGTTTGAGTGTTTCTAACTTTTATGATTCTAGTGGATAAATCAATGATAGCGCTAAATCTATTCATGCGTTGTAAGCTTAAGTGATTTTAACTTTTATGATTCGTTATTCAGCAGCTCTGATATTTATGATTTATTACATACTGATTGTAAAAGAGAAATCCGTTGAGGTAATAAATGATCAAAGTATCAATTTTGATGCCTACATTGAAAAAAATACCACTAAATTATTTTTGGAAAGCTTTTTCAAAGATGCATCGGCAGCGTGTCAAATAAAAAAAAGAAACATTCGGTCGTGATCGACGACGACGTTAAAAAAAAATTACTGTCTAAGCGTTGACGTTGGTTTCGATTATGGGAAGGAGAAAAATGGGTGGAGGAAAAATAATTGGGTCTCGTATTAAGGAAACATGAAAAAAATGGTGGAATGCAAAACAGCGTCGCCGTCGACGAACTGCGTCGCCGATAGTACGGTTGATAAGTCTTCAGCGATAAGTGTAAAACGTTCGTTTCGACTCGGGCGTAGTTCTCCCATACCGATCGCCTTCGCCTCAAGGTTTCGTGCGCGATGATGGAGGGGAAAGGAAAAAAAAATGAAAAACGAACCAGAAAAAATGAATACATTTTTTTCGTTGCCTCCGGAGACCACACGAGGGTATATCTTGCGCGGTAGCCTATATCGACGGGGAGAGTCGAGGCTGAAAAAAAAAAAAAAAAAATTATAACCAGCATCTGATTGACAGGTGCGATTAGAGATAAGTGGAAATAGTCCGCGGTGTCCGCCGGTCAGTTCGCACAGTCGTGGGTAATTTCGTTATTAAATTCCCCGTACCATTCCCCTCCCGCGACAACTTTAATAACAATTTATTATTTCGTCCTATCGTTGCATCATCCTCGAGAATGTCCGGCTGTTATTCTCTAATCTAATTAGCGTATCTCTGATTATTAACGAGGACTGGTTCGGAGATGAGAAATTATATTTTCTTCGTTACTCGATCGAAAAACAAACAACGACCGTGAGTGACTCCGGCATTTATATATATATATGTACACATACACAGTATAGATATACACAAATAGCGTCTTGTACTTAATCTTGATAATGATCGAGAGTTTCGAGCGGGCGAAGAGCAGAGGATAGCAGGCGAGAGCATCCGGCAACGGAATCCGTCGCGGAGAGTGCGTTACGTTTCCTGGACTTGTTCCAACACCGGAGGGGCCACGCCGCCTCGCTAAAAAGTTAAAATAACACAAAACCGTGGCCCGCTCACACAACCCCACGAGCCGCACCGACGTCACCACCACGAACAAGAGCCCCTTGTGTCTATCCCGACCCGTTGCCGGAGCCACCGGCACACTCGCTCTGGCTCGACGAGCATCCGAATTTCTTCCTGTATCTAGCCCGGCATTGCGCAGGAAATTACACCGATGCTTTCCGGTGAAACTCCCCGCGTTGAAGTTAATGCACACGCTACAGACATCGGAGACGACCCCGCGCCGGTCCTCCTCCTTAAACTAGACATTCTTCGAGCATCCGCTTCAACTGAAACAATTCGGTTGTACTGAGATTGTACTCGCCACAAAGTCGGGAAGTTTTGTGTACCGTGGGCTCTGCGACAATTGACCGGACCTCCGGAATCGAATAAGATGCGGGTGCGAGAAATGAATAAAAATCTGGGCCACCGGTGAGCCCACCGTCTACTCAAGTCTAAATACATTTTAGACTTGAGTAAACAAAAAACAAAATTGGCAAAAAAAAAAAAAAAAAAAAAAAAAATTGGTAGATGCACGTAGCAGATGAGCCGCAAGTCTATAGCGGACCTTTTTTTTTAGGGAAATTTCTTTGGGACGTTTTGCATTGCGGAAAAAAGTTGTGGTAAACGGATTTATACAGATCTCTGTATATTTAGTATAGTAATTATGACGTAAAAAAATGAATGATTATGGTCGGAGATTTTGTCTATACTTTACTGGTCGCGATTCTCAGCCACTGATTGAATTTTTAAGCGAATAATTCAATTCAAAAATAAATAAAGCCCGTATAGAATCTACAACGTGGCACAACTCGATAATTGACGCACTTTCATCACAATATCTGAAAAAATCAAACTAAAGTGTGTGTATAGTATCGTAGCACTTATTTACTTCACATAAAAAAAGGCAGAGAAAGTAAACATATTAAGTAAAAAATAAATATCATTGACAAAGAAAAAGAAAGCGACGCAGTTAGTAAAGAAGTTTCACTTCAACCACGCGTAAAGTTTACACGGATGTTTTTTCTTATTTTTTTCACACGGGTACAGATTAACTTTTTTGTAGTTAGCTCCGTAATTCGAGGAGGGTGTAATAATTATGAAACTGGAGGCGAAATATGTTTGACGAATCTGCGCACAGTCTAGGACATACCGGCTGTTTTTTTAAAGCCTTTCTTCGGTGCGCCGGGCAGGTGGAACGAATTGTCTTTCTCGTTCTCGTTGTCCCCGTTCGTCACCCCCCCGGTTCTATGACCCAACAGCCTGGCAGCAGGTATCGTTCTCGTTTACGACACCGAGGAACCTGCCGGACCCTCGGGTAGCGAGAAATACTTGTCTCTGTTCCTTAAACGAAAAAAAAGTCGAGAATGAAAACAAAGAAAGAAATAAGACCCACCTCGGCTATGTTTCAGCTGGTGCGAGCGCGGCTCTCGCACCTCAGCAGCATCGACGCGGTGCGCTTTCCGGCAACCTCGCGTAACCATCCTGAAATTTACTATTTTACGAGGGATTCACGACTACGTAGACCCCGACGGCCAACGATCGCCATCACACCGCTCCCGAGGTCGATCGCACCTCGAAAACTTTTACAGCACCGATCGACCCGAACCTATCCTATACCGATGAGTGCCATAGCTAATAATTTCCCACTCACTTCACAGAGCAGCAGTAAATATTTATCCTGATATATATACGGAAACTCAAGATAATATTTGAGAAGGCGCCGTAAAAAAAAAAACAAGTTTTACATATTTGACACAAATTTTCATTTCATTTTCGTATCCATGATTATTTTTTTCGTTAATATCGCAGTTTTTTTAACGAATAAAATTCACTGTAAAAATAAATTGTAAATTGAATGTACTGGAAAATGAAATTTGCTTACATTACTTACATTCATTGAACATTAATGTACTTTTATTGTAAAATAAAAATACGAGCTATAAAAATTAGAAATCTTTTGCCTGAAATTTACAAAAATTTTCATTAAAAATACAAATTTTGCTGTAAAATTGCAACACATATGTGTTTGAAATTTCAGAAACAGTTTATGTAAAAAAGCTTCCAATACCGTTCATTAATTTTCAAACAAATTTTTGTACAGTGATTCTTTTTATTAGAAAGATAGTAAAATAACACAAAAAAAAATTTTTGAACATTTTGTGGACAAAAAAAAAAGTTTGTTGAAAGTACATTTTGTACCGCGCATCGAATTATTTCCGTTACCCTCGGAACGGCGTCGTGTCTAAACTTTGGGTCGAATCTTTGCACGGTTCGGTCCGGCTGTACGTCTCGCCGTCGGTTGCTTCTCCATTTCTCGCCCCGGCGAAGCGGCAGTTTGCAATTAAACGACGAGACGCCGGTGGCCGTAAAGGGTCGTCCGCGAGCACATCCGTTGCCACAGGGGGTTGAGCCCGAGAGTGAGGAAAACGGCTCCACACTATCGCGCACGTATACGCATCGCGCCGCGTAGTGGCGAATTAAAATGTAAATATTTGATTAGAGTTAATCCCAGGCCAGGTGGGTGAGCCTTGGACGTCCGAGAGCGTTCTCTTCTCCCCCTCTACGCTATATCGTATCCACTATATACTCTACGTATCATAGGGAAAGGGGGGGGGGAGTTGGCCCTAAGGGGGCGAGTTTTTATTGCCGGTTTTTATTAGCCGCGTAGAAAAACACCCCTCGATCCCCTCGGCGTCCTGGATCCTCGCGAGCTGCTGCACCGTATCTTAACGTCTCACCTCCCGACTGTGGACTCATCCTCATCGAGCCACCCACTATCCGCAGGTTGCACGGAGCGGATGGTAGCGGGACGGCGAGGGGGGCGGGGGAGCGAGAGGGTTGATTAAAACTAACGTTGCGCCAAGAATTACCCCGTGAGATTGAAAATTAAATTAATACACAAAACCCTCCCTCGCCCTTCGTCCCTTACTCGGTGCCCCGCGCTCCGTCGTAGCTCTGTCCCCTGAGGGGCTAATTACGTATATAATATTAATTAAAAGTTAAGTTCTACGTCGTTTTCAGCTGCGGCGATGCGAAACCCCTGAGTAGCGGCAAGGGGTTGCTCCCGCCGCCTCGACGTCACGTGAACTCTGCTTCATTTCGCCACATACCTAGATTATACCTGTGTCGGGATGGAACTGGAGGGACAGGAGGGGAGGGGGGGGGGGATGTAACTAGTTATAAATGTACGTACTAAGTGGAATTGAATTCACACGAAGTAATTAAGCGTTGTACTCGTATATTTGCGGCGGATAAAAAGTTTGTAATTAAATGCAAACCGGAAGTTGCGCTCTCTTCTGAAAGAACTCGGTTGAAAAAATAAAGAAACAGAAAACAAACAAACTCCGTTTTTCAACGTCCAAGGCTGTTTGCTGTCACCTTTCGAAATTCCGACGCAGATTCATTGGACATTACGAATTCGGCTTCCCTAAAAGAAAAAAAATTGTCAATGACCCCAGAACGACTGGCTTGGGAAAAAAATACATATGTCATTTAAGATCTGCTTCCGATCCTTGCAATTTCATGCACGCAAGGAACAGCGATCTATCGTCCGCCTCTCTATCCACAGTACTTTCAATCCCGCGTCAAAATTATACAAATTATAAATAAATATGAAATAAGAAGATATTATTTTTATTGGTATGAAAATACCCGCGAGCGATTTTTTATTTCGTTCGGAGTGCAATTTCCCGTGATCGAACATTGAAAAATTAATTATAAAAAAAAAAAAAAATGTTTAAATCGTATTAAAGAAATAAAATATATTTGCATGTCCCGTCGAACGACGCCAATTACCCGGGGTATCGGTTCTATGTATCTGCTCCTCGAACGGGCGTACACACGCGTAACGTATATCAGAGCATGTACTTACGGGCATAGTGCCGATATGACTATCCGTTATTACTTCCACGAGCCGCCTTGGTGCATTAGCTTGCATACATCCATGAATATTATCCCCGCGTACTTTGGCGATTGCGATGTACAACGAAGGAGTGAGAGTGCCCGGGCGACGGGATTCCCGGCCGGGAGGAAGCGAGAAAGCGGCGCGGCCGCGGCGGGGGAGATCGCGGTGCGGGGTCGGGTATATATAAGGTATAAGGTAGTCCATTAGCGTTAATATTATAAACGTTAGCTGCCCTCTGGCCATCCCCGTATTCACGGACATGCATGTAAACCCGCCGGCTCACCAACACCCGACACCTCCATGCTCCGCGCCACCGATAGTTCCCGCGCTCACGCATGCTGCACACACATGCCCACCATACGGCATACCTCGCACACAGGCCCGAAACGGTCCGACGATGTATGCGCGAAACCTACACGACTTAATGCACGCTCCCAGGTACGAGTGGACGATATATGCACGGCTCTTACTTAGGTGTTCCGTTACCATGCATTACGCGAACGGCCCTCTACAGGGTGACCGGATTGATATTCGACATCGTTCTCTCGGTATCAATTTCGATCTCGTCTCCCGCCAGCATCTTCCTTGCCCGATCGATTTAATCAATTAAACGAGAACGATCGAGTGGTCGCGAGGCGTTAAATTATTTATTCATAAATGCGGGATTTATATGACGTTGACGATGCCCGCATAGGGGGAAGCGTGCAGACGCAGGAAGGGTGTGCACGGTGAGGGGAGTGTCAGAAAAATCATTTTTCCTTTTTTTTTGGAATTTTTTTAAAGCTGTCAGATTGCGCGGTTTGTGATAATAGCGGAGGTTAATGGACCGTAGGGAGAGTACAGAGGGATGCTGCGGAGTACTCTGGCTACCGGCTAGCTTCGAAGGGACGCTGCACGGGGGAGCGGTGGTTGAGGGAGGGGCGATGGTACCGGGCAAAGGGATTTCGCTACCGATCGACGTTGCTGTGTAGGGTCGGTCAGCGATGAACGCTTCGCCGGTGGAAAATTTGTCGGCCAGCCCTATCGAACTAATGCCTTTCGCGTCGAGGGTCCCTCTTCCCAGTTGGTTGTTATTAGATATCCTTTGAGTGACAACCATCCCGAGAGGCCGCGCGACCGAGAGCTTTCCCATATACGCCAAACTTATCCGTCGAACAACGCAATAATCGAATTTTCCAATAAAGTCGTCGCAACGATTTCGAGATTAAAACAAAAAGAAAACATGTCCTCGTCCAGGAGGAAGCACATTGTATAAAAAAATTCGTTTGAAATTTAATGTACTGGCACGGAAGTTTTTATCCATAAACTGGTATATTAAATTTCATGGGGAATTGCGATGAAAAATTAACGTCCAGTATAAAACTATGGAAACTTTAGAGATAAAAACTATTGAAACTTCAGAAATACTGTAATTTTAATAATTTACATCAATTTTAGTTACAAGTACTTTAAATCCAATAATTTTCGTTAATATCACTGGAAAAGTCCGCTAATTTTTCATCACAATTGTACATTAAATTTAATGTACCAGTTTTCCATAAAAACTTCCATTCCGCTGCAGTAAATGTACAATTTTGTTTCACAGTGCAGAAATAATTATGAACATAACTGAATGCATGTAAATACGTCTTCGGTAGTTTTAGAATCGGACGGACATAAAAAAGGTCTTCATTATTCCAGCAATGTCTTGTAGAACATCTCGCCCGCGCAGACATTGCCTGCGACGTTTCTCGAAGACGCTTTCCTCTTAGACGTCCGCTAAAGATATTGCAACATTAAAAAAAAAAGTTCCCGTTTCGATAAATTGAGCATATCGTGTAGAGCCACGAGTATCCATCCAACTGTTATTAGAAACACTGTTCCGGCTTCATTCGAGGTTTCATTTCCAACTATGTGTAACAGCGAATGAAACATACTCCGCGCAGTGTGTAGCTCTATTGTATGCAAAGGTCGAACAGTCGCTCCTCTCCTCTTATCGGGCGCAATATAGAGCGCCTCTATCTCCGTGCCCCGTCGTCGTTCGTGTATACACACAATCACCAGCGGCAGCCCTATCTAGGCATCCGACACAGGCCCCGGCTCGGCTTGGCCAGTAGTCGTCGGACGGTTCAAAAGTAGAGAGCGAGTGCGATGGGCCAATAGTGCGAGGCAGGAAAGTGAGCGAAAGGGCGCGATGAAACGGGATGTGCGCAGGGCGCTTCAGGGGGGCGGGGGTGGAGGGTTATATGAAGGGTAACCGTAGAGAGCTCGCGGAGAGGCAGAAGAGGGAGGAAACGGGGGAGGTTCGAGAGTGGATGGGCAAAAGTGAGGCAAGGGAAGCGGGCGGGGAGGAGGAGGGGGAGAACAGAAGGGTATATGTACTGCCGGCTACCCCAAGCAATAACATTAATTGCTATAAGCTCAATCACAACGAGTTGGCGGGGGCTTGGTTGTGTAGAGCGGCGAACGGTCGGCTGGTGTTGCGCGCCATCCAACGCGCCATCCAACCCACCAGCGTATATAACAGCATCCCCGAGGTACCCCACCGCCAGCCAGTCGGAAAGCCCCGCCGGGTCACGTGGTATCTCAAATTTGTTCTCGGATAATTGAAAAACCTTCCAGCTCGCATTCCACTCTATCAACGTGTCGTTGATATATTAAATCGTTTTTTATACGCGCACATACACACCCGTATCGGCGTATTCGCGTTGTCGATATACGGGGAAATATAATTTTATTATGGATTTATGAAATATGCAAGAGGGCTCCGTGCTTGCAGAGAAACTTTCTCTGTGGGGCGTTTTTTTCCGTACTAACCCAACCCCCCCCCCCCTCCCCCCCGCCGATCGTATCGGTCGGTATGTAATTGAATGTGCTGTAATTGTGTTTAGCACGGTACGGATCTTCCCTCGGGGGAAATTTATCCTTCGCCGCGTAAAACTACGCTGATACGTTATTATTTTTTTTTTGAGTTGCAAAAAAGATATTTAAAATACGAAAACGATGCACGCGGTACATTCGGAATTCTTTTGCGACCGCTAACCAGGCTCTATGTATTATATATTATTTATATATATATATATATATATATATGGCTTCTGCTGCTCGAGTATTCATTACCACACGTGCTGCATGCGTAAGGCAGCGGTAGCTTTGAGAACCCCTGACTGCCAGAGAATTCTAGGCACTCCTGACGTCTGCTTAATTAATTACTATCCGCGGTTTTAATTAGCCCGGCGCAGTACCCTTCGCGAGTGGAGCGAGAGAGCTCGTTCGTTCGCGAGGCTCGAGCCATGGAAAACCATGAAGTAAGTAGATACGTCGACGGGAGAGCACCTATCTATATACATCTGTGTGTGTGTGTGTGTGTCGTTCATCCATACGCGGTGTATCGGGCGAGCGAAGTGCAGCGGATAGTTGCAGGCTGCCGATTCGCGAAAGAAAAAAAAGTGTAAAGTGAACCGGCTGGAAAAGGAAAAAGGAAAAACGTTTCCTGTCACATCCGATACTTGCGAGGGCACATCGACGATCCCATGCGGCCGCGAATAATGCACGTCGCACGGAGAAATTTTAGCTATGCGGGCACACTTAAATTTTTGTCTAAATTTTATTTTAAAAAATCAACGTAATGTGCGATACACATTAAAAGTATCGCGGATGTAAAATGATTCGAGCGATTTATCGCGGCAATCCGTTTCGACTTACACTCCAGCGATCACGCGCGTATATATAATTTTTTACCCCTCAATATCGTCAAAATTAAATGCAATCTACGATACGATCAGAGACGTGTCATGTACGCACGATGATTCGAGCAATTTATTACAGAAGCTTCGAGGCCTCGCATTCACCGAGAAAAAAATAATGTATATCATTAAGAGCGCATCAAGAAACGTCTAATTAAAAGTCTCGCTTGGCACGCTCCTTGACTCGCCTAATGTCCGATTACGATTCAAAGTTGCGAAGTTGCGATGAATCATATTAACGCGTTGCGATATACCAACAAACACGGCGCGATATTGCGCGAAAAACATACGAGCACTCGATTTATTGCGCAATATCGAAAATTTCGATAATCGAGCGATTTCGCCGGGAGATAAAGTACAATCAGCGCGGAGAGGCGAATTATTGTGAAATACCTAAAATTAATTAATTCCAACATTTCATCAACGATCGTCAAAACGCGTTGCCATCGATAGCGGAATTTCGCAACGATATCGCGTTACGTCTCGAATGGAAAATAAATAGAACACAGCGAATGTATTTGCACGAACAACGATACAGGAACATCGCGAGTGCATTAAAATATTAATGCCACAACACAACGTTTGTTAACGAATGTATATTTCGAGAGTACAAAACGCATAATCAGTGCTGATATCGGGGACTGGCGAGCGGCAGAACGGAGAAACAACCGGAGGGGCAAAGCGGCGTCGAGGAAAAGTAAAATCGTATTGAATTGCTAATTATCTCACGTCCGTTACGTAAAACTCGTTAACGGTAATTACAACGAGGATAATATAGCGCGGTAGTTCGAGCTCGATGCGCGATGAAAAAGGGCCGATGGAGTGGGAGTGAAGCAGTGTTCCACATAGTCTATAGTTATATATATATATCTACCTATATATATGTGTTTCGTATAAGTGTGCCTATGTGTACGAAGAGTGAAAGCGAGAAAACGAGAAAATGGTGCTAATACAAAGCCGAAAACTCCCGGGAGAGAGTGCATATTATACGGCTAGGCGTTGATTTTCACGTGGATATTCAGTAGCGAATCGGTGCATTCGATAAGCGACGATAATGAAAACAAGGATTATAATGACAAAGACGATTATTAATTAACGACAAACGGAAACGGTCAGAGGTTGTATACGCTTCGGTTTTATACGTTCACGCACACAAGTGTATGCAGCATACATATATATTGTATGTTGTCATTGACAGTGACGGCGCGCCGTACAGTGTAAATTACATTGCACAGGTGACGGACGGGCGCGCGGTACAACCGCGTGCATACATATACACGTGCTTACATCCTGTCCCCTGCGCACTTCCGTTAACCGTCACCCTCACCTCGCCCGAATAGAGAGATAATTAGAGACGATCGTTTGGCCCTGACACTAATTGAATATGAAGCAATTAAGTCGCTCGTCGTCGTCGTCGTCGTCTCCGGCGCGCACGAAGCTTCTATGTCTCACCGGGTTGTCTCGTGCTCCTCAAAATAATTAAAAGACGCACAGGTGTCCGAGGTACACCGACGTACACGTGTATATTACGCAAGCTTATCCCACCACCGTTGCCCGCCCAAGTTCAGTCGCGCTCGTCCGCGTAATTAAAAAGAAGCAAAAAAAAAAAAAAAGAAAAAAAAATAACCCACCCGACATCTCGTCGGGGATGATACATAGGAGCCTCGAGTGAATTGTCATTATCAAAAGGCGACTTTGACTCCGACTCATTTGTCCGAACGTCGATCTTCCGTACCAAAACCGCCGGTTCCTTAATAACGCTAATTTAAGTACAAAACGCGGACGACGACGAGTCGGCGTATATTCGTTCGTTATAAACGGGCACGCCGTGTATATCCACTCTCGCGAACGCTAATTAAAGTGCGCGCATGTAACGCAACTCCACCGCGGAGATGATAATATAAGCGAGAACGCGGAACACGCACACGTTCACGCTAACCAGCTGACAGCGGCGGGAGCAGCAGCGGGAGCTGCGCCGAGCTCCGGGGTGCAAGAGAGAAGAATTTTGTTCTCCGTCGTTGATGGCTTATACATACTACAACTATACTAACAGTAATAGGTATAAGCATGAACATCGCGGGCACGCTCGTTACTCGCTTCTTTTCTCATTCCCATCTCCGTCTGTTTCGCGGCATCATCGCTCTCCGAAGCGCGCTGGGTCTCCTCTGTGTACGTCCGAGCGAGCTCCCTCCCGAGCGAATCCTTCCACCGGGCTCTCTCCACCCGGTCGTTGCAACGGTGCAGAGAGACTATTTAGTTGCAGCGAGATAATGCGAAAGCACTTAAGGAGGCAAAAAACGAATTGCCGTAAATCTCCCGAGGGGGTGGAACGACGTGGCGGCGAGGCCCGCGAGCGCTCCTCTCCTCTCTCCTCCTCGCTCTCCCCGCTCGTCCCGACGTGACTGCCGCGAGGGTGTGAGGGAGGGTGCAGGGGATGGCCGCGGACTCGACGATGGGTCATTTGGGCCACGGGATCCGATTCTCCTCGGTTGTAAACGAGCGAACGTTCTGCCTGCGTGCTGGCCCGCCGACGCCGACGTTCGCCGCGCTCTCTGTTTTCTCTCTGTTCTGCCCCTTTGCTTTCCTCGCTGTCTTGCGGGAAGGAGCCTTTGCACGCGTTCGTGCGGTTCGTGCAACAATCCAGCCTCTCGCTCACTCTCGTAAAAAAGCCGGCCAGGTGATCCCCTTTTCTACTCTGTTGTTGCTCTTTCCCGAGGCTACGCGGAGCGTATCCTCGGCTCGTTGTTGCTCCGCCCGTTTCTTTGTAATTGACCAACTAATACATTGTCTCGACTTTGGGACGCATCCGCGGATCGCGCGGGATCAACTTTTTTCGCTCTGCCGATTTTGCTTCA
>JAPYZC010003287.1:0-12848 GCA_030522665.1 Ichneumoninae sp. A BG-2022a | reverse complement strand
GGGGCAAAACGGGATAATGAGAGAAAACGCAATTTCCCAATACCTTTTGGACGGTGGCGATGGTGGTACGTGGGGCAAAACGGGTTTGAAAATCGGGACAAAATGGGGCATCCAAAGATCATTGGAAAATTAAGTTTTGTCCACGCTGTCCCGTTTTGCCCCGCTGGGTCATTTAGCCCCGGTCTCCCCTATATACGTGTATAAGCATCGAGCGGATCCGCGAGGCTCTCCCCCGGGAGGGACGAGAAACTGGGGAAACTTTGTTTTCGCAAAAGAGGCTCTCTCGCCCGAATCTCCCGTCGGCGGCGAAGGAGCCAAGTTTACCCCATAGCGTTTGAAGACTCGCCGGCGAAAGTTACCTCCCAGCCGATCGGGGAGCGCTGGATGCGCGATCCTGTATCCCAGATCGTGCTGTGTAACTGGAGATCGAACGCTTCGGCGTGCGGTCGGAGGCTCGCTGGAGGTACGGTCAGTTCTCGCGAATTAATTGGTTCGATCAAGCTTGACCCGCCGAGATGAGATCGCTTCTTCCTTCGATGACCGCGCCAACCCCCACTGGTCGCGGCGCTTCTCACTTGGGCTCTCTCTGGCCGTCGTCCGCTGAACCCGGGGTTAAGTAATTGCTGGTCGAGCCCCCGTCGATCGCCTGCAGCGGAAGTTCCGGAGGGGGGGTAACTGGTGCGGAAGCTGCAGCGAAGACGACCGTGGCGAATTAAGGCAGTCCTTGCGAATTGTCCTCACTTCGTGGGTTCCGGAGAAATGAGGGAGAATTGCAAACACGAGATGGTATTAAAATCTGAATAAAATCGAGCATGTTGAAGGCGATGAAAAGATTGATTTTTCATAATGATAATTCCAAAGTGTTATTAACGAATTGATGGGAAATTAAATTGGGCAACAAATCTCCCGGAATCCTAATTTTTTTATGATAATGATTCGATTATGTTTATGAATACGTACGAGTTTTTTCAGATTTTCTATATTCACTTTGAATTTTGTGACTCTCTACAGATTTTTTTCGTATTAAAAAAAATCAAAATGAATATAAAAATCTGAAAAAATGCATGCGTATTCAGAAAAATGAACGAATTATTTTCTTTAAAAAAAAAAGGTAGCATTCCGAGAGAATTGTGGAACAATTTTATTTTTCACCAATCTGTTGATAACATTTCGAAGCTATTATTATGCTAAATTAATCTCTTGAGCACCTTTTGACACGCTTGATTTTTCTCAAATTTGTATAGAATCGAGAATTGTTTGCAATTCCCTCTCATTTCTCTGAAACTTGTGCGAAGTGAACACCGATCGCAAGGACCGCCTTAACGATTCAGCGCGTTGTTCATTATTCCGCAACGGGGGGAAATAAAAGCGCAGATTTTTACGAATATAAAAAAAAAAAATTAGATTTAAAAATTGCTATACGCATCGGCTGGGGCGGCGAGACGTGCGCCGGAATCCGTTGGGTGAGATTGGTCCGAGAAGTCGAGGGGTTCGTCGGCACGTCACGGGGGTTGCCCGGATTTCTCGGACCAACACCATCATTGCCTCTCAAATCCATTTTCTCTCCGGTCGTTGCCTCTCGCTCTCGCTCCTCAGCCTGTCAAAGCGGAGTTATGAAACGCGGGCGCGCGTGTGCTACCTCTCGCGCCGGGTGGCGAGAGCGATATTAAATTTCTGGAATTTTGCGGTAAGGCGGCGTGCTGCGTGCCGACGGGAAATCCTCCGCTGCAAAGCTCTCTCGCTCTCTACTCCAATGCTTCTTCAACTGCCTCTACTTTACTCGCCCGATCGACGCGCGCGCGCACACACACGTTCCGGAATTTCAGACCTCTCACCTTCGTGTAACTTATTTCGAGCGCGAGAGAATTGATTGAATTTCAGCTCCGACATATTGACAATCGTAATTAATACGACTGATGATTACTTTTTCTTTCGCCGAGCACAGAATTTAACCTCTTGATCGCTGCTGATCTAGGACAGGGCCGGATCGCCTAAATAATTACCAGACTAAATTATATCGCGTGCGATTCGCAATATGATGGTTCACCAACTTTTTAAAGATCGACGTTTTTGCGGTCGAGCAATTTCCAAAACGTCGATATTTCTTATTTACCAATAACCCCAATTTTCGATACTCAAATCTATACGGGAAAACGTTAGTTTCGGTTCCGTAAATTTAATGTACCGGACTGGAAGTTTTTATGCAAAAACTCGTAAATTAAATTTAATGTACAATTGTGATGAAAAATGAATGCACTATTTATCGAAATTAAAGTACTTTCATAGTGAAATTAAGGTAAATTATAAAAAATAAAGTATTCCCAATGTTTTTAATACACTGAACATTAATTTATCATCATAATTGTAGATGAAACTTAATACACCACTTTTTGCATAAAAACTTCCAGTTCACTACATTCAATTCTATACGAATTTCTTTGCAGTCTACCAGGTCTGATCTGCCTTCCTCCCCGTCCATCGAAATAAATAAAAAATATTTTCGATTGCTAATGATGAATTTTTTTAATTTACTTGCGCAATTTTATACATGGAACGAATTATCTCCAATTATTTACAAGAACAATTTACACGAGTCATCTTAAATGTTCGGTTTTGCTGTCTACCAGATCTGCCTTCCTCCGCGTCGATCAAAAGAAACAAAAAATATTTACGATTGCTAATGATGAATTATTTTTTTTATTTACTTGCGCAATTTTATACATGGAACGAATTATCGTCAATTATTTACAAGAGCAATTTACAATAGTCATCTTAAATCTTAGCATCCTTCCCACATGGACCATTATTATTTTTTAATTTCTTTTTTAATCTAGAAAGTAACGAAGTATCTCTGCTCCTCAGCGGGTACTTGGTAGTTAGCGGTGTAAGTAGCGTAGGAAGTGCTGACGGGCGCCGCAGGAGCGCCGGCGAGTCCGACGATGGCAGCGGGGCTTTCGTAGCGCACCTCAGCGGCCAGGGGTTGACGTTGTTGCTGGCGCTGTTGGGACTGGAGCTTTTCCGGGGCGGCTTTGGCGTTCTTGCGCGGGGCGTTGGGCGCGTTCTCGCGGATGGCGACGACGGGAGTTGCCGGGGCGTACGGATCGGCGATGGCGACCTGGAGCCTGGAGGGTGCGAACTCGAGTTTCTGGAGCGGTTGGTAAGCGTAGATCGGTCCGCGGAGAGGCTCGACGTTCTCGGCGCGGATCTTGGCGAAGTACTTCATGGCCTCGATGTCCTGGCTGCTCATGTACTGGACGCGCTGAAGACGACCGTCGGGAAGAGCCACGTAGTACTCGCCGGACTGTCTCTGCTGCTCGTCGACCTCGCCCTCCTCGTCGAGCTCGTTCACCGAGTCGACGGGTTCGGCCTTTGGAAAAACAGAAAAAAAAATCAATGTGTAAAATATACTGAAAAGAAAAAAATTCGCTTTCGGGCTGCCGAAGAAAAAAATGCTCCAATTCTGCTTTCAATTCTTAGAATTCCATAGGGGAGAGCGGGGCAAAATGGGACAGGGCAAAACTCAATTTTCCAATACTTTTTGGATGCCCCGTTTTGTCCCAAAAAAATAGTAAAGTTAGTGGAAAATTGCATTTAGTCAATTCTACTTTCAATTCTTACAATACCATAGGGAAGAGCGGGGCAAAATGGGACAGTGAGGGCAAAGATCAATTTTCCAATAATTTTTTGATACCCCATTTTGACCCAAAAAAATGTTAAAGTTATTGGAAAATTGCATTTTGTCTTATTTATCCCGTTTCGTCGTACTGTGCCATTTAGCCCCGCTCTCCCCTATGATATTGAAACAAAGACGGCAAGACTGTTAATTTCACACCATTTCAATCCGGTGTGAAATTGTACGAATTGTTAAAGTAGAATTGATGTAAGATTTTGTTTTCTTTGGCAGGCAGCAAGCAAATTTTACTTGAATCATTGATAATTTTTTTTTTTTCAACTGTACGATACATGGGTCTGTACGGGCGAGCGAAGATGTATGGGAGTAGCGTGTCGAGGCCGCGGCAAATTCGAGCGATCGGCCGTCGCGGAGGAGCTACCGGTACGCGCTGTCTGCGCTTCCCTCCCCGTCCCGGCACGCCGGCTTCGTGATCGAAAGTAAACGACGCCGTGAATACCAAACGGGCGAGAATCGAAGAGGGGAAAGACGAATTGATACGGCGATTTAAATTCTACCGATCGAGCTGGCGTGTATAAAAAAAAGTTAAAAAGAAGAAAGGCCCGGGGCGCAGCGAAGAGGCGGCTGAGAGATGGCGAAGTTGAAAGGCTGAGGATAAGTCTGAGTTCATGAATGAAATGGCAATTAGGTATTTTTGCTCAAAGAGCTCTGATTCACCCAATTTTCTTGAGAGCGCTGGGCCAGAGAAGGGCCAGTGCTGGCCCAGCGTCGGCCCAACGTCCGCCAGCACCGGGCCGATCTCTCATTCCCACTAGCGCTCCGGCACTGAGAAAAAGAAGTGGTTGGATCAACCAAGTCGCGGTGACAGTTAAAGGTGTTATTTGGTTGGTACAACAAAAATTTTTACATCAACAAATTTCGAATCGATCGTTGCAAGTAATTGTTCAGCAAAGCAATCCTTCACACTGATACAAAAGTACAGTTGAATCAACTAAGTTCAAATACCTATTTAGTTGGTCAAACTGAATATTTTAATCCCTCAAAAATACTTTTGCGAAATTACCCAACAAATTGTTGAAATAACCAATTGATTGGCTGTACTAACAAAATATTTGGTTGAACGTCCCAGCCCGAATCTTAGTTGACTCAACCCTATTTTTTTTATCAGTGCATCTGTACCAAACATATAACGTTTTGAATGTCATCGCGACTTTTGGTTAATCCAACCATCTTTTTCCCCTGTGCACCCAGAAAAATAATTTATTTGACGGCCATCGTTTATTTGGTTTAAGTAAAATATTAATTTGATTTAAGTAAAATATTCATTTGATTTAAATAAATATTTATTTTTATTAAATAAATATTGTACTTGAACCAAATAAAGGGTGACCGTCAAATGAATTATTTTTCTGGGTGTGCGAGCGCCGCTCATTAGCGAAAGGCCGTGTGCAAAAAATACAAACTGTCCTTAAGGTCGAAGAAAAGTCTCCGAACTATCTTTTACCTGAGATTCGGGAAGCGCGGTGGAGTCCTCGAAGTCCGGGCCGGTCGGTTCCTCGGTCGTGGTCGGGGCGTCGGGTGCTCCGTAGCCTTGCTGAGGGGCCGCTGGAGCTCCGTACTGTCCCTGAGGAGCGGCCGGCGCTCCGTACTGTTGCTGAGCCGCCGAGGGTGCCGCGTACTGTCTCTGGGGCGCAGCCGGTCCTCTGTACTGTTGCTGAGGAGCCTGGGGCGCTCCGTACTGCTTCTGAGGAGGCGGCGGTCCGTACTGCTGCTGAGGAGCCTGGGGCGCTCCGTACTGCTGAGGAGGCGCCGACGCTGCGTTCTGCTGCCTCTGAGGAAGCTCGAACGCCGGACCGTCGGGTTTCCAGCCGGATGCTGGGTAAGGAGCCGCGGCCTCCGGCTCCGGGGGCGTCTCGGCTTCCTGCTGCTGACGGGCGAAGTAGTACTGGTTCCTGTCGCTTTGATGCTGCTGACGATACCTCGGGGGTTCCGCCAGTGTCAGGCCGACGAGGAGGGTGAGACTCAGGAGTACCTGCGGATCATCGGAACGCAATTCGCTTTGGTTAGTTTAACTCACCAGATCAATCCCCACTTGGCTGAACTCGGCACCTTGGAGAGTCTTCATCGACGGTCAATTTAGGGCAGTTATACACCCAAAAAAGTAATTTGTTTGACGGTCACCGTTTGTTTGGCTCAAGTAAAATATTAATTTGATTTAAATAAATATTTATTTAGATTAAATAAATATTTATTTAAAGTAAATAAATACTTAAATAAATATTTATTTAAAGTAAATAAATACTTATTTAAATTAAATAAATATTTATTTTTATTAAATAAATATTGTACTTGAACCAAATAAAGGGTGACCGTCAAATACATTTTTTCCTGCGTGTAGTTTTCACTTGATCTTTTTTTTTTTAAATCACTGTTGAGACTCGAACTCTCAGGATTGGGGAAATAAAAAATGAGGACTTCTCGGAGGGATCGTACCTTCATGATTGACGCTAGAGGTTGCTTGTTCCGCTGTGTTGATGCGTCGAGTGACTGATATCCGACTGTCGGCTGGCAGTTCCTTATATACGGGAGTTCCTTAGTGGAGTCTTCGGTAGGAACTGTCCGGCGGTCTTCGGGACATCCCCACTCGTCGCGGCACGCCCTGGTTTGATGTCCCGATCACCGGTGACATTGGCCCTCTTAACATAAAACAATGCTCGATGACCCGAGGTCGCGGGCCCGAGCCGTTGGCTCATCGGGACGATGCTCACGGCTGACGCGTCTCCTCCGCCGATGACGTGATTTACTATCGCCGCTCGGATTAAAAAATATTCCGATGAGTATTTAATGTTTTTTACAACTTAACGTCTAAATGAGAATACCAAGGGTCTAAATATTTATTAAGCTAAAAAATGAGAAAAATTTTGCGATCTGTGTATGAGACTTTTCTCTGCATACTTCGCCTTCTTAAAAAAAATGTTCTCAACCGCATTGTAGGCTACGTTGTTTTTAGCCGCGATTTATGCGACGACTTTCCATTGATAAAACTCGCAGTCATTGCCACACTGTGTAAACTTTACCAGTGATCTAATTAAAACATTTATAATGGACGATAATAAATGAATTTAAAAATATTTAATATGCACAAAAATCTCTTAAATCTTGTTATTTATCTATTCCGTTAAAATTCGTATGACTTGCCATTGATAGAATTCGCAGAGATTTCCAACCTGTGTAAACTTAACCAGTCACCTGATTGAAATATTTATAATACACGACAATAAATAATTGTAAAAATATTATGCACAAAAAATGCCTAAAATCACGTTATTTATTTTCCACCTTTAAAATTTCTATGTCATTGAAAAAAATTGCATAAATGACCACGCTGCATAAACACAACGAGTCGCCCAATATGCCATTTTAGGGACTTCGAAGAATTTTACTTTATAATTTTCCCACCTTAGATCGTTTCATTCCTCGTCGAGGGGGAATCAATGTTTCGTAGTTCCTTCGGGCGTTACATATAATAATTAATAACCCGGTGGCCCCTGGAAATCGTCCTCGCGCCTATCAATCGGATGCACGTACGATTACCGCACCGTACGTCGCATACAGCATCGGCGCGTGTTATTTCGAGCCCGCGGCGTCATAGCCACGTACGTTACAGCAGTAACGCACCGATCGCCGAATACTAAATTCCACGGGCGGAACAGTGTGCGTGCCCGTCGTACACGCGCCTTTCAAGATGCATGTGGTACACGCGGTGAGCCGTCGAGAAACCATTTGCGATTCCATTCACGAGCATTCGGGGAGGTATCCTTCGAGTTACTGTGCCGCGGACGCCGACGGCCGCACGTCCATCTCTCCCTCTCGATCCGTGTCAATAAATTCAAGTGTACCCAATCTGAGCAGCATCCTGTGGAGAAACACGCGGAGGAGTCATCGTAATTCGCTGCGAATTCGTAATCTTCTCCGTCAATCGACGGAGGAGGAATCGAGAACTCTCCGGAATACTGCGGAGGGTTCTCAAAAAATCGGCAATAGATCATCGCTGTCGTCAACGGCGAAAAGGACCTAAGTATCAAGTTTCGGAGTGCATTCCCTCAGTGTCGTGAAAACCGTTCCAGATTAGGGATTCAAACCGGAGTTATCAGCTAATTGGACGATTGATCGTGCACTGAGAAAAGCTTACATAGTAAATAGTTCCCAGGGGGGACGTCTATATTTTATAGTGACGACAATGACCAAAAATTATAGTTGTAACTATGACTATAGTTAAGTCAATGGAATATATACTATCACAAACTATCTATATAGACGTCCCCTCTGAGAACTATTCGTTATAATAGGAAATACCATCCTTTTTTCTCAGTGTGTGCTTTTTGGGTTTTTGCTAGTTTCATTGATCGCCTGCATGTCTTTGGGTATTTTCGAACAGACGCAAGTACTATTCTACGATTTGGCGATAGTTCCGCATATCGTCATGTAATTGGGGGCAGCTTGTAATTACTCAATAAATAAATAAATAAATAAATAAATTCCAAATCTGGCAGAAAGTTCTGTAGTGATCCAATGAAACTTCGCGATCACCTTTTGGCGAATTCCCATATGACAATTTTGAAGTGTCACATGAGGTCCGAATGAGTTCTCTAAAACCTGACGAGGCCCTAATGAAGTCCCGATCTAGCGCTCCAAAAATCCCCTCTAAGTTTAATTTCAACTTTCATTTTTTTTACTTTGCATCTCAGTTTGAGCACGCGACCGGCAATTGTACGCGGTCTCCAGAAGACAATTTTACGTAGATTCCTAGAAAAGTTACCAGACTGTTTATCGGACTATCCCGCAATCCGTCGAAGATTTTAACGAAAAATCAACGATAAAGCTTGGGAATGGAGGCAGCCAGAGGGAACGCGTGCGGATCTGCCGGTTCTGCGTCAAGGCTTTCGAGAGGGGTTGGGAGAGAGCGCGAGCAGGACGGAGAGGAGAGAAGGAGAGGCGAAGGGGAGGTGGGGGGTTCTCCGGCTCGCCGGCAAAGCAAATTATTCACACTCAAACGACTCCATTTCAATATCGGGCCTCGGCCCAGGGACAAAAGAAGGGCGAGATGCCTGTCTCCCTTCTGCTTTCCCTTTTGCCGTGCCAGTGCCCGGCTCCGCCGCTGCTCCTGCAGTGTGCCTCTCTCTGTGTGTCTGCAGCCTCCCCAGCCCCCCTCGCCCCCCCCCCTCGCCCGGCTTAACTCTCTCTCTCCCATCCCCCTTTCAACCCCTATCTCACTCGGCTCCGTTTTTTTTCTCGCTTTCTCACTCTCAGCGGCTCTCCGAAAAAAAAAAACCCCGTGTCAATCTCCAACAACTGTAATGCCCCCTCCCCCTCCCCCTGCCGCAGTCATCATCAGCGCGTCATCTTCGTCCTCATGGCCGTGCCGGAAACCCGCCGAAAAAAAATTCTAACATTGTCGGTTGAATTAGCCGTCAATACTCTCTCAGCTAGAAGGGTTGAAAATGTCTGAATCGAGACTTGTATAGCTTTTAATCAAAATTGTACTTGACGGAAAAATTGGGATTATTTAAATACCACAAAATTTATAGATTTATTTATGTAGAAAAAATTGATCTATTAGGAATTTTAGTGAAATCGAAACTGTTTTTTGCCTTTTATTTTCCGGGACTAAAAAAATAAATTTTTTGGCCATTAGCGGTCAGAAGTTATGGTTGAGGGTCAATGAAAAAATTGTCGGGTGGATTAGCCGTCGATAATCCCTCGCCTGAAGAGAGTCAAAAAATATCTGAACCGAGGCTTGTATACTTTCTAATGAAAACCGTACGGAAGACGATAAAATATATTGACT
This sequence comes from Ichneumoninae sp. A BG-2022a, assembly GCA_030522665.1. Taxonomy (NCBI): domain Eukaryota; kingdom Metazoa; phylum Arthropoda; class Insecta; order Hymenoptera; family Ichneumonidae; species Ichneumoninae sp. A BG-2022a. Next base: position 3,369 of record JAPYZC010003287.1, on the reverse strand, counting down.
AATTAGAAAAAAAAAATATATATATATATATATATATATAAAAAATTGATCTATGAAGAATTGTTGTGAAATCGAAACTACTTGACATTCTTTATTTTCCGAGTCTAAAAAAAAAAATAAACAAAATGTTGCCATTGCCGGTCAGCGATTACAGTCGCGGGTTAAAAAAAAAACTGACGAATAGTCCTACCGGCATATCGACGCCGGTCAATGCCACGAGGTATAGGTACAAGTATACGCCGTGGGTGGAAGGCGCGGAGTCGGGCGGCAGGTTCGAGTATCCCGGTAATTGAATATATTTAAGCGGGCGGGAACGGTTGTGCGGATTCTCGGCTTACGCGCCCGAGGACTACCCCCTAGGGTGCACTCTCTTTCTCCCGAGTTCTCCGGCTCTGTGCCCCAGCGTCTGCGTGTAAACTGGATTAATCGTCTATGAAGAGGGGGGGAGGGGGTGGGGGGCGAAAAAGAGCGTGTATGTATATCCCGTGCACTACGGGCCAGCATCGGCGACGCACCGCCGACACCGCATTCGTTTGCAATCGGAACCCTTTGGGGATTCGCCCGATAACCCTCGGCGAATTCCCGGCCGCACCGATTTCTTATCCAAAACTCATTCGAATTTTGCCGGGGACTTGCTCCCCCCTCGGCCGCAAACTCATTTGTACGATTTTGTCCTCATCGACACCGTCCATCCATACCGCAAACCAGTTCCCATTTCGGCTCGATTTCATCCAGCCGAGGGCCGATCGACTAAACAATTTTGTGGACCAGTGGTCCCTCGTGTGACTCACGAATTCCTCGATGTCTTCGCGAGGTGGAGTTCGATCCTTCCCCGGTAGAAATTTCGGGGCGTTGGATCGGGTTTTGCCGGAGAAGACCCTAGTGAGATCGCTACCCGGGGCCGGCATTGGCATGGCGGCGGCCAGTACCGGTTATGTGTGTCATTCCGAAGTTAGACCTTTTCCGAACCTGAGGGCCTCGGAGGCTGATGTAATGTTCTGTAATTTCTGAAGAGCTCGAACATCGAGCCGAGTGAATGATCGATCAGAAATCAGAATCTTGCATCCCAATGTTAATTGGCATTTATTCGAGATGTTTTGACATAAAAAACGCTAGTGAGATTGCTATACGGGGCCGCTACTGGCACAACGTCGGCCAGTACCGGCCCCGTGTTCCAATCCCTCATCGGGCCTTTTTCGAACCTAAGGACTTCAGGAACTGATGCAATGTTCCGAAATTTATGAAGAGCTCGACGAGACGTCTTAACATTGAACCGCGAGCATGCTCGATCGTAAATAAGAATCTTGCAATCTCAATGTTAATCGGCATTTATTCGAGAGATTTTGCTATAAAAGACCCTAGTGAGATTTCAACTACTTTTTTTGCAATGTTTGCATTTTCTGTTAATGCTTTTTGCTTCTAATGTTATTTATTTTTCTTTTGCTTGCAATGTTATTTCATTTTCTTCTACTCCATTTCATTGTCTTACTTTTGGTTCATATTCTTTTCGTATTATTATTTTTTTTTACAGTATTTTAATATTTTATGTCATGTTCTTTCTTGGACTATAACTTTCTGAAGAGCTCGAAGAGAAGCGAGCATGTCCGATCCTAAGTAAAAATCTCGCAATCTCAAAGTTAATGGTCATTTATTCGAAATGTCTTGCCATAGAAAACCCTATTGAGACTGCCAGACTCGGCCGGTATTGGCACAGCGTTGGCCAGTGACCCGCACCGTCGGGCCTTTTCCGAACCTGAGGGCCTCAGCGGTTGACGCAATGCTCCGAAATTTCTGCAGAGCTCGCCGAACCGTCTTAACATTGAGCCGAGAGCATGCTCGATCGTAAATAAGAATCTTGCAATCTCAAAGTTAATCGGCATTTATTCGAAGAGGCCATACGCGAAAGAGTTGCGAAAGCGAAGCGTAATGGACGACCTAATAATTGAGGCGCGTGTCAGGCCTGACAATTCGGCGAGGCTCGTTTCTTCGTATCGCTCGCGCCTCTTTAGCCATTCAAGAGCCGCGAGACGGTAACGAGCCTTCGAACAGTTTATCGAGCCGTTCTTTCATGTTTTATCGTCGTCGAACCAGCGCGGCTGATTTTGAAGAAAAACCAATAGTCAAAATTCCGGCTAAATTGGCAACCCTTTCGTTTTTTTTTAAATCTATATAATCGTCGAAGGAAATGGACCCGGGCGAAGGCGAGTCAGCAAAACACGGTCGGATGGTATCGCATGAGTGCATCGAATTAGTCGGAGGAACGGTGGGAAGCCACCGCGAGAGCGTGCCTAAACTGACACGGAAGGCGTGCGGAGATGGGTACCGTCAGTCAATGTTTGCGCGCTTAACCAACCGTGCATCGGGCTCCGGGAGTTTGCTCGAGATATTAGCGCGCTCTCGCACCTCTCCTCAACCCTCTCGATCTCTCGCTCCATCTCCGTACCGTGCAACCGCTGTTGCTCCGGAGCCCCCCGGGCGCCGGTTGAACCCACCCGATGCCGGGACAAACACCCAGCATCGAAGACAAGGTCTCACCGCGCGGACCAAAAAGTCATTGGGCTCGGAACTGAAAATCATTGTCCGGATGAATTTCGCTAGTAAGCGCGCTCTCGTAGCTCTCCGAAACCCTCTCTATCTATCTCGATCTCCGTACCCTACAATCGCTGTTGTTCCGGTTGAACCTACCGGATGCCGAGACAAACCCCCAGTATCCAAGACAGCATTTTAGCGCACGGACCAAAAAGTCATCTAACTCGCAATTAAAAATCATTGCCTATATGACAATCTCTTGATCTCTTTAACCTGCAACAGCTGTTGCTCCGGAGTCGCCCGGCTCCGATTGAATCCACCGGAAGTTGGGAACAAACGCCCAGCATCCATGACAGCATTTTAGGGCATGGGCCAAAAAGTCATCTAACTCGGAATTAAAAATCATTGCCTATATGGATTTCACTAACGAGCGCGAAACCTCTCAATCTCTTTCTCTCGCTTCAACCTTCAACAGCTGTTGCTCCGGAGTCACCGAGCTGCAGTTTTATCCACCGGAAGTTGGGAACAAACCCCCAGCATCGAAAACAAGATCTTACCGCGTGGACCAAAAAGTCATTGGGCTCAGAATCATTGTCCGTATGGATTTCACTACCGAGCGTGAAACTTCTCAATCTCTCACTCTCTTTAACCTGCAACAGTTGTTGCTCCGGAGTCGCTGGGCTCCGTTTGAATCCACCGGAAGTCGGGAACAAACCCCCAGCATCAAAGACAAAATCTTACCGCATGGGCCAAAAAGTCATCTAACTCGGAATTAAAAATCATTGCCTATATGGATTTTACTACCGAGCGCGAAACCTCTCAATCTCTTGATCTCTTTAA
>JAPYZC010003286.1:0-26048 GCA_030522665.1 Ichneumoninae sp. A BG-2022a | reverse complement strand
CTTGTGAAATAAATATACCAGATATTAAAATGACAAATCTTTTGCTTGAAATTTACAAAAATTTTAATGAAAAATACAAATTTTACTGTAAAATTGCAATGCACATGTGTTTGAAATTTCAGAAACGGTTTATGTAAAAAAAGCTTCCAATACTGTTAATTAATTTTCAAACAAATTTTGTTTACAATGTATAACTTTTTTTTAATTTCTTACTTTCGGCATGCGACAAGATAAATCAAGACTCGTATCTTGACATCAGTTCTCTTGACATCAGTTCTTAAAATTTAGCCCGACCGGTATTCGTCCGCTTACCCCTGTAGGTTCAACCTAGCAACAAGCCGGACCACTTGCATACCCCGTTCGAATTGATGTGACAAAAATCACCGACAGAGACAGAAGGAAAGGTAATTTAGCTCCGGAATTTTCGGAAATAAGTGAGAAAAGCTCGGAATTGAATGATAGACGATCCATCGGCCCATAGCTCGTCACGTCTTTCCATTATAATGGGAGAAAATGGATATTAATAGCCTTGGGACGTTCGAGCGGTCAATCCGCTAGTCACCACTGATGGGCTCTCTTGCGGCTTCCACGGTCCGCAGTGATTATACCCACACGTTAAAGAGCCCTGTTAGCGTTCCTTTCTCCCCTCAAAGCTTTTCTATTGTAGTCTCAATCAATCGGTCACTGCAACTCCTCCTGCCACTGCCGCCGCTACTATCGTACGAATTCGCAAACCTCACGGCCTATCAACTCATCAATCACCGCGGAAGTCAAGTATTTTTTCACTCGGTAGAGTTTTTTTCCTAACTAATATTTTTTTTCGTCGATCTCTGCGACGGAATTATAAGTTTATACCGCGGGCTCGGCCAGGTGACGAGAGAGCCGCGCCGATAATGCAATTAAAAAAGATTCCCTCAGTTATTTTAACTCGAAACAGGATTGACCGATCGGGGAGATAATATCGTGGTCGAGTGGTCCATCCATGGAATATTGCTATTCACCCTGCGAGATAATTCAGCGGGAAGCGATCTTATCGCCGTAAACGAAGCGAGAGATAATCGTAAACCCTCATTCCGATCGCCTGCGCAGCATCACTTCGAGCCTCTGATAACGTGGAGTGATTACATTCGGGGTCGAAGTTGTTTCGACAATCTCGCCGGAGAATCGGCCTAAATTGAATCCGCTCGGCAGTCAACTCGAATCAGGCTAAGTAACGAGGATCGGAAGCTGCGAAATAAAATTCGTGGTCTGCACGGTGGACAACAGTGGCGTTCGAGGCAAAAGCCATCGACACGGCTCGACATTCACAGATGGCCGGAAGTTACTCTCGATGATTAACCGACGATTAGATTTTGCTCCCTTGCGGTTGCGAGATTAAATTACCTTCGAAGAAACGATAGAGAAAAAAAGATACAGCTGTTTAAAAGCGTGTGATACAGTTTAGAATTGATAGCGTCGTTGAGAACTGTATCGTGCACTCGACTGCTTCATCTTCATCTTATGCTAATCGAGTATAAGAAAAACACTCGAGTGTATTTATTCGAGCAGCTTTAATTATTCAAGGTGCAAGTTTGTGCCTGATGAAAATTGAGTCTGCGTGTCGCTGCGACAACTGTTCTTATAAATATATTTACGTCTGACTGTGTTTTATTCCCATTATTTTTCTCAGATCAAAGGTGTGTACGTTTCAACATACATTTTCCCATTTTATAATCGCTTTTTCTTGCTAATTAGAAAAGAATGTTCTCACAAATACGATTCGTTGACGAAAAAATTGCGAAGTTAGACGGGGGCGTTCGATTGTTGCAGGAATAAACGTGTTTATTAAAGTAAACATTTTTTTTAAACAAATGTTTAGCAATTAAAAAAAATATTATTACATAATGTAGGAATTTTTTGTCACAAAATATTGAATCCTTAAGGTAGTGCAAGCTGCACTATAGGACTGCCTTTTTGCAACTTAGAACCGCAATATTTCAGCAACAAACGAACAGATTAGTCTTAACTGGCCCTCCAAATATTAAGTCGATCTGTTCATTGGTTGTTGAGATATTGCGGTCCTATATGCATGATCTTCAGGATTCAATATTGTGTGGAAAAAAATCCAGAATTATACAATGACATTGATAAAAATATTCAATCAGTTTCATTGGAATAAATACAACGATTTTCTGTAAAAAAAAATTCCTGATAATACACCTGGAAGTGCCCAAAAAAGGCGACTCTACCCTTAAATGTACAAACCTTTTTTCTCCCATACTTCCCTTAACGGCAATTCTTGCCGGCAATAATTTATCGACCATGGTACGACTATAAATATAAGCTAATAAAATTTTATCAAGCGTTTATTCGAATTGGCCGGGTGGTAGATTTGACGGTAGTGAAAATTACTCTCCTCTCGCGAAAACGTGCCCCGTGGCTCTTACTAATCGCGCAAATACAACGTCAGAATAGCGCGACCCGGAGGCCTCGTAGTAGTTATTCGCCCTGTGTAACAATAGCAAGCGTGCCACACGAAGCATACACAGCGAAACAGAGAGTACGACGAGGGAGGGAAGGGTGTTTGCCGGGTCGCGTTGTATGAATGAAATTATTTGCTTCTGGGAATACCGAGTCTGGCGGCGCCGTCGACGCTTTTCCCTTCGCAAGCCCCCCGCCCCGAGGAGCCCCTCGAGGTGTTGATTGCAAACTGCATGCACCGCAGCTGTGTTTTATGCTGGCGCGCCTTCGGCACGCCCGTCCTCGTCGCGGAGCCCTCGCAGCATCTCCTTCCTCGCGCCTTTCTCTTCCTCTTTGCGTATTCCTCCTCGTACAACCCGAAACTCACACCATCCCCCTTTCTCCTTTCTCCTTATTGTATTATCGGCGTGTCGCAGGAATGATAAACGCCGACGAAATAGGTATCCAAGTTGAAACGTAGCGATTGAATAAGGAGGCTCTTTCACAACCGATAACTAAAGCAGTTTCTGTACCCTCCGTACGGCTCGAATATCAACGAAATGCGAATAAAAAAAAATGAAAGCATTCATTGCAGTAGTGCAAAGTATAGTTTATTCGTTGACAAAGAAAAAAAAATTGTCGGAAGACGCTAACGTGATTCTCGCTCGGTAAAACAGAACACCCTGTTTAGCGCCAAAAGTCTATTCAGATGTGTCGAAATGTGGCCGCCATTATGTACTATTGCCCTTGCAATTATTTGTCGTCTGCTATAAAAATGCTGTAGTCTGTGCGCTACAACAAACAACTCTATAGTTCTGTAGTTTTAATTCATCGCTGTATTGAAACTTTTCGCAAAGTAATATTTCTCAATGATATAATGTTCTACACTGAAAAAAAGACAAATGATTCAAGTAAAATTCGCTTGCGGGCTGCCAAAGAAAAAAATCGTTATTTCAATTCCACTTTCAATTTTTACAATTGCATACGAGATTGAAACGATATTATGTCACTGTGGCAGTATTCCTCTCATTGTTTCAATATCATATGGATTTGTAAGAATTAAAAGTAGAATTGAAATAATATTTTTTTTGTCAGCCCGCAAGCAAATGTTTTCTTTCAGTGTAATTTTATGCATCCCCAATAAGACTTTCTATGAGTCGTTACTGACCGATACAACTTTTATTCAATGTTGTATCTCTTCGGTACAATTTTCTATTTGTCCTTGCTCGCTTGTACAATTCTCTATGTGTCATTCGTCTCCGACACAACTTTCTAAATGTTGCATCATTTAAATGCCAAAAAATAAATCTATACGTTACATGTCAAAAAGCAATTTAAAAAAATATTTTTTAAAATAAAATTCCAAACTGCGAAAAAGTTGTGATTGAAAAGTTCTTCAAAAAAATTACTCCTGAAATAAATATTTATAAAAAATACCGACCATAAACGTTAAACCGAGTAATAAACATAAGAAAACAACTTCAAAAAGGATGAAATAATTAATTATGGAACAATAATTAATAGTGTTTTTTTACAATTAATCATATTAATGTATTAATCGTTTTCGATAGAGTCGGGAGACGTCGTCCGATTCCGTCCGGTCATCCGAATTAATATATAAGAACTGTACATTCGGGAGACGTCTCCCGACTGTAACGGAAACGATTAATAAATCAATATCATTAATTGTAAAAAAACAATATTAATAATTGTTATGCAATTCATTATGTGCTCCTTTTTGAAGATACTTTTTTACGTTTATTAATCAGTTTATCATTGATCGTCGATATTTATGAAACTGTTTTTCTAGTAAGGAGTTTTTTTTTTTAAGAACTTTTCAATCACAACTCTGTTTTTGCAGTTAGGAGTTAAATTTTTTTTAAATTCTTTCGTCGACTCTCGTAAACTCTGTCGTCGAAGAGACATTGCACAACCAACGTTCCTTCGGAATTAACAAAAATAACAATTTTTTAACCATATTTTGTTGTTATTCCAGCCGTTCGAGAAACTAGCCGAAAAAATTTAAGACAGATGTTTGAAACCGTATCAATAAAAATACGATCGGTTATGTATTATTTTATTAGTCGAAGGGGAGGATTCGACTGGTGCAGTTGCGTTGCAACGAAATCCGACCGACATGTATCTTCCATATATATATCCGCTGCCCGGCTCATTGTGTGTATCAGGGAGGATGGAACACAGCTAAAAGCCAAAAGTCACGCTTATTTATGGCTATATTAATCCTTAAATGGTATCTAATGTCACACCAGTCTGGCAGATCTGTCCGATTGGAGTCAGAATGGGAAGTGAGCGCGAGTGCGAGTGAAGTGAACGTTTGTGTGTAGCAGACCCGAGCTGCCATTGTCGTAGGGGTTATTCATACGTGTGTTTTTGTGCAGCGAAGAAAGAGAGAGAAGTTAGGTGCCGGCCGCTGGCTCAGCATGCTTCTCGTAGCCACGTACAAACGACGGTGTCGAGTTACCGGATGGTACGCCGCGGGGTGTCCGTGACTTATACCCTCCGAGAGCTAGAACCACCGGCGCCCTGCTCTCTCTCCCTCTTTCTCCCGCACACTCTCACCCCGACTAACCGGCCTTTACTTCGCCAAGCTATAGATACCCGCTGTGCCGAGACCAAGATGTTTTACCAAACATTTGTATCGCTCCTCACATACCACGTACGATTGACTTTTTCGTCCTTTTTTTCTTTCCCTTTTTTTCATTCCTAAATCATTCCCTCAAATCTGCTCCCTGAGCCTGGTTCGAGCGATAACTTACGCACTTATCGCGACGGAATACCGTTTAGCGGATCGCAGTTTAAGCCGATTTTTTTTACCCTTTCGCGCCCCGACTCTACTTTCGTTTCGTAGCGCTATAATTTTTATTATCATGATCGCCGTCTTGGGAATGTTTAAAACGTTATCGGATATGAGAATCAGTCCGCTTAGTGTCTCATAAAAATTTGGTAATGCTTCGCTTGCCAAAAAATCAATTTGTACCAAAAAAATGTTGCCAACGATACGCGAAAGGTATTGAGGGAAATCGACAAATACGTTGCACATTAGAGCTGTCGTACATCTGGTTAGGAGAACTGAATTGTCGGAAAGCGTTCCACGATATTCTCCGCAACGATCCAATAAGTGTATCTATCGAGAGAAAAATGTACGACGAGAAGGAATCTCGCCTTAGGAGGTATCCGTCCTTATTGAGGTGTCAGAGGCCCAGTAGCAACAACGTGTGAACCAACCGAGGCGAGGCTAATGAATGGCATCCTCCCTTTTCTTTTGGCCTATGAAAAATTATTGTTGTCTCCCCCCATGGAGATTTGAAAGCCGCGCCAGGTTGGACCTACCGCGGTGTAGTCGACGTCCCGCCGCGAAGCCAGCTGCTGTGCTGATGATGCTCCCTCGCCTCATTTTCATCCTAAGCTCTCGCCGTACTCACGCGTTCCTCTCTGTGGTCTCGGTCAGGGATTCGAGCAAGACATCAAGAGCGAATGTTATACACGCGTTTCCGAAAAATCCCCGTACATCGGGGATCTCGAGCGAATGCGGGCGCGCGAAATGGATCACTGTACGTGCAGTATGGAAAGGTATCGACGAAGGGTAGGACGAAGAGACGGAGAGACGCCCGACGGATGTGCAGGGGCCGGCATACATCAGTCTTGATTAGAGAAGCTGACTCGGTTCCGAATTAAAAGTAATGATTTGTTGAAATATTTCGACCCGGGGAGGCGGTCGTCGAGCCCGGTTAGGGTTTTCCATTCCCCCTTGGGAAACGACTCCCCATTACCGGAGTTAATGCAACTCATCTGTTAGCCGGTCTATCTGCACTCGCGAATCCTGTACAGGGAACCTTACAGCGGGGCCCTCACGGGTTCGCGTTAAACGGAGAAACCCTACGCGATATCAGATATCATCCGCTAGCCTCCGCTCGAGTCTGACTCGGGGAGCCGGAGAACGATCGGCGAATGAGATTCCGGTAGACTAAATCGTTGCCGGATATCTCTCTTGGCAAAACAGTGGGCAGAGTTACGAACGTGGAAAAACGAGCGAGTTTCGAGGTTTCCCTCGGAGATATTCGCGGCAAAATCGTGTATACGAATGCTCGGTAATCAAATAAAGGGGGATGGGCGGAGGGACTCCAGGGGGCCGCGGGGAAAGAGGGAAAATGTTGGCGAAGAAGATGGCAAACGGTGGAGCGGAAGCGAAACGAAGCTAGCTCAGCAACGCGATCTCGATCCCGGCATCCACGCCCGTTCCTTGTCTCGGACACACCCACACCGTAACCCGCCGAAAGCTGTTATTCGACTATACTTCTACGTGGCGTCACCGAGATCCGCGAGTTTTCAACTCACCCTACGATATCCGTGACACGTACGCGGAAAACAATGTTTCTTTTTCTACTGCGTGTGTCCTACTGGAGTGTGACAGTAAAACAGTGATCTGTAACGCCGGATCGGACTTTTAATGATTATATAGTGCTTAGCATTAAAAAATGAATCGCCTCGTCGCAGTGGATACAAAAATATACAGTGTTAACATTTTTTTATTTAAAAATTAAAGAACGGTTTTGGAAGTTTTTTTTACATTAACTCTTTCTGAAATTTGAAGCACATGTGCGTTGCAATTTCAGACTAAAATTTGTATTTTTAATGGAATTTTTTGTAAATTTCAGGCAAAAGATTTGTAATTTTCATATCTGGTATTTTAATGTTACAAATGAAGTACATTAATGTTCAATTAATGTAACATACGCAAATTCCAATTCCCAATATATCAAATTTAATATTTATTTTTACAGTGTAAATCGTGCATTGCTTTGCCATTTGATTCTATAAAAATACCACCCTGATAAAAAAATACGGTTGAATCAACTAAGATTCCTTTCAACTAAATATTTTGTTGATACAACAATAAAATTGGTTAGTTCAACAATTTTTTGGTTGATTTCACCAAAATATTTTTGAGTCATTAAAATGTTTTGTTCGACCAACAAAATCTCTCGAATCTTAGTCGATTCGACTGTACTTTTTTTATCAGTGCATAGAAAAAAAAACTTAGGCCTGTAATTTTTTTTACCCTGATTGCCTATTAACCATTTCTTCTCTCGGAAAATAGCTCCTAGCTTCGGAGCTGAAAATTGATGTAAAAATATAAGATATTCGCTGGAGTGTGGACATATAGTTATACGTCATGCTGTACGACTGTGTCCATCCGGGTGTCCGAGGCGAGTCCAGGGGGATGATGGTGGATCCAGTGGTGAGGCGTATACCGTGGCAGGACGGATAGATAACGTTATATAGGATAGGTACCCAAGGGATGCCAACGACATTTGTCAACTAGAGGAGTGCTGAGTGGAACTAGGGCCGTGAGGTCCTTCGGTTGAGCTCTCGCACTGTCCTACGAGGTCGTCGTGAGTGTGACCAAGCCGAGCCCTATCAACCGCTCTCCACACGTATACATGTATATATATATACATGTATACATGTATACTCATCTCGGTGGACATTGAAGACACGTACGCGTCTGTCCGTTCGTTCCTTCGAGACCCCCTTCCCTAGACAGTGACCTTTCTCCCTCGGCTTTCTCGGACAATATTAAACCGCATACGTCTTCGGAACCTCGATAGATATTCGCGAGAGGCACCCTTCACCTTCTATCGACTGAACCAGTTAACATCACTCACTCATCTTCAAAGCTGCTACTTACATTCTGATCTCTATAAATGATCTCTCTCGCACGACGGAAAATGCCATTGAAAAAAAAAAAGTTTTCATACATTTCGTGACACTGTTTTTTTCACCCATAATGGTTATCATACAATATGTAATTTGTACGAAGGACGAGGCGGGGCAAAAAAAATAGTTGGAAATACCCTGTTCATCGATCGGAAAAATGCCATCACTGAGACTGGTGTGGTAAGAGGCGAGGGATGACGGTGGAGACTTTGAGGGAAGAGGGATGAGTCGAAACATTGATAGGAAGTTGGCCCCGTGGTGCGGCGGTCGACCGGGGTGCGAGCGCGAATAAGAGAAGAGACTCCGGTCGCGATCGAAGGAAGCTGCCAAGTTTACAGCCCGTGTCGGTGGCGTGCCGGGCGGTGTTCGCGATAAAAAAATGTTTCTCTTGGAGCCCGCACCCACGAGATAATAAAAGTGTGAATAAGTGCTGAAGAGTGGAATAGGCGGCACGGAGGCTCTCGGATGGGCTGCTTACTGGCCGGCAAGAGAGCGTCGGATAGGGGGAGGGGGGAGGGGTGCGACGATGAAACTTTATGAAAAGGAGAGAAATATGTATATACAGAGTGAGATCTAAGGGCTAACGGCTGACGCTGAAGGGAGAGCCGTCTATACCTACTGCGAGCAACCGGATCTTTGAAATATTCTACGCCACCCCCCGAATACTGACTCAATCGCCGTGGGATATCCTTATTGATTTAAACTGGACGAGAAATAGAGCCCTTTATCGAATTCGAAAAAAAAGAATTGTTATATCATCACAATTTTCTGGGACGATAAATAATGGGTCAAAGTAAAATTTACCATTCGTTTTCTCAGTGGGGTCAAACTAGAGCGGTCAAACTGCTCGATGAATCGATATGAAATTTTTATGACGTCAGCGATACATTGATAAATGTCAGATAATTTGATTTTTTCATATCCTCTCCAAATTGTTTTCCAAGCTGTTATATTATATTTTATGTTATAGTATATTTTCTCGATCAGAATATCAACTTCGACAAACTTGTTGCTGACATCCTGCCGTATCTATTTCAGTTAAAACAAGTGAAAAAATAAGTACTACAGACGAAGTGATTCACCGCAATGAAATGAGGGATGCGATATGCACCCCTGATTTCATAGATTTCATTGATGCCTCAATGAAATCAGGGGTGCGATATGCACAGTCTTCCATGCTTGACAAAAATGAGCTGCTAAATTTGTGTTGAACGAGAAAAAAGTAATAAATTTTGTACGACTGGGGGGGGGGGGGGGAGGGGGCATTGAATATATTAGTCGAACGCGACAGCCCAAGTTGGTCGATTGCTGGGCGTGCCTCCATCTGGCTACTCGTCGACTATTAATTAATCGACGCACAGCGCGAGGCTAACTGCGAGTTAATAAGCAAATTGGTATACGTAGCAATAAAGTTAGTCGGCGAGAGCGCTGAAGGCGAGGCGCGCCGGAGTCGTGACAGGGAGGCCCTTATATAAGTACGAGGAGGGTTGGTTTACACCCTCGACGAGAGAAGCTGCGGGGCCACAGATGCGCGGCTTGCCATTCCCTTCGCTCTCGCTACTATCCACGGGACCTCCTTCCGTCGCCTCGTGGCCCGGCATATCCCATACTCGAGAAACAACGAATTCGAAGCCTTCCTCTCACTCCGTTTCTCTTCCCTTTCCGATTCAATGTCATTGCGATCGTTGCGGAGAGCGAGATGAAGAGCCTCGTCGAGAATTGTTCCAACCCCGATACGGTATTAAACGCAGCTTCGACAAAGCCCACTCTCTCCCTCCGTCGATAAATTTATTCCCTCTCAGACACCGGAACGCATACTCCCGTCCGTACATCCAAGAGTTTGAGCAATTTATCCAATTCTACTCACCGTTAGTAATTATTTATAGGGTAATGTCGGGTGATATAGCCACGTATTTTTTTCTTTTTTTCTTTAAATTTAAATTTCGTTAAATTAAATTTTTTTCTTAAAATAGTTATTTGTATGGCACAGTCGTGGAAAGGGAGTTCTTGACGAGTGTAAAAAATTGTTGGGACAACAAGAATTTTGTTACCATAACTGATTTAGCTGGTTAACATAGGGACAACAAAATATTTTGTTGTGGCAGCAAATATTTTGCTCCGGCAACAAATGTTTTGCTGTAGCAACCAGATATTTTTGCTGCCACAATAATAAATTATTAACGACTTACATTATGTTAGGGAAACAGAACTATATTTCTCCGTGTTTCTATGCCCCTGTCATTCACATAATTTTTCCAAACAAAAACACGCTTTTCGTTTTTGGTAAGTATGCGCAGAAAGGCATTTTCTCGCACTAGTGCGAGAAAAAATCTCATATTACGTTTGTACGGATGCGTAATATTTTTCTCGGACGTAATTTACGACACTAGTGTAATAAAAATGTTTCTGACGAGTATGGGTTTGCAGCACGAGCCAAAGACGAGTGTTGCAATCACACTTATCGTACCAAATTTTATTTCACAAGGTATCAAAATGGGGTTTTCGCACCGCGTGAAGTAAAGTGCTTTTCTGCTTTCACTTCACAGTAATGGAGAGTCGGATTTTACATGCATGCGTTAGGAAGAAGATATTCGATTGGCCATATCGCTCGGATATTCTGTGGAGATATGGCGAAATTTTGGGATCAAGATGCTACAGAGTATGGCGGTAATGTCGTTTCAAACTTGTGGCGCTGCAAACGGGCTGGACCATTGGCCAGCCTTGTAAGAAGATATAACGATTGGCCGGTTCGCCAGACTGGCCACATCACCCCGAACCACCCTACCTATGGAGAAACTCTCGCAGACGGGAGATCGAATGAGCTTATTTTTTCGATTCTATCTTTCGGCACATGACAAGTAACAGTGAAGTCTGAAACGATCAATCTCGCGGTGTGATATAAAAAATAAAAATAACAAAAAATCCCTACGACTTTTCCTAAAAAAAACTTCCGTTTCGTGAAGGGCCGTAAATAATTTTTTTGTAAATTTCCAGATTGATATGAATTACAGTTTTTAAATTTGTTCTCCAATATCCTCCGGAGCCATATTATAAGCTTACGAATCGGCGATGAGAAAGGGCCAGGGATATAGTTAGAGCCTAGAGCTGCAAACTAGCCCTGCGGATAACGACTATAACAATATAATACTCGATGCAAATCCTTTAATATCCGTTGATGAAGCCTGCCCTTCGGTCTCCCCCCCCCCATCCCCCCGAGCTCCTCGCGGGCTTGACGACTCCCGAGGGTATACACATTCGAACTGATACCTCGAGGGATGCCGCATATATACATATATGTATATACACGTATATACGCCCCGGCGGCTCTCGCTCCGGCCCGACGTGCCAGTTCCATATCCACGCCGAGCTCCTTGCGAATTCAGTGCAGTTGACACTCTGAGAAATGACGTGCTTCATTATTATAATATTGTCGGGACGGGCCAACTATTAGGTGCCCCAGCGTTTTAGCTATATATGTATATGTATACATATATTTTCTAGCTAATACAGTTTATATGCAGAGGCAGCTTTTGGCGTATGTGTGGTTTCATCGACCACCCCTCCCCCCCCCACCCCCGACCTTCAGCCGGGCTTCGCTCTTTTATATATCTTCTACCTCTTTCGAGGGTGTGCACTATGTATTCATGCGCACGCTTCGCCACCATTTGTCCCAGACAATAGACATATTCGTTCGAATGTTACGGCAGTCGAGTGACAATATTACGCTCTCCTCGACTGTTCTTTTCACTGGCCACATGTTTTAGTTACACAGCCGCAGAAAATTATGGCACGAACGTTGTCCGACTGCAGGGTCGTGCGCATTGATTATACAGGGCTCTGCCGAAATTGTCAGGAAAAAATAGAATCGGTGAATAATTACTCGCGGTTGGAGAGTGCGCGATTTTTTGCTGTGAATTTTTTTCCCCAAAGATCATAATTTACGAGTTACGGGCAGTTGATATTTGAGCCGATGGCACTCCATTGACTGAAACTATAACCGCTCGTATCGACGACACTGAAATTCAGAAAAAAAAATGTCGCTCTTTATCGAACGCGTTTTCCGCGGATTTTTATGTTTTACCTTTTTATTTTACGACACTATTTATAGTGGTGTCGGGAGTGAGGGGAAAGATTTGACGGGGACTGGCTAAGAGCAGTCAAGGGATGCGCGGGCATATCTCTCGCGAGAATCAAGGGAACTGTGTAGGGACCGTTCTGCTGGGGCGCACAACCCGTCATTATATTAACGAGAGACCATCATTCGCACGTGCCATTATTTACACGCAGCAGTGGTGTCAAATACGAGAAATCCTTCTACGCGTTACTGCCCTATACTGGTTGCTCCTACGGCCCCTGAAAACCCCCCCTCGGCCGAACGTCGGTGACGGTTCGTCGTCCAAGAGAGCTTGTCGAATCGTCGAGAGGTCGTACCGTTCGGCCAGATATCTGGCTATCAAAGTCCTCGTACGAAACACACGCGGCGTATATCGCGTACACGACTTCCAGGCCCAACGAGCCCGATCTCTGCTTGTTACTGCGGTAGGGAACACGGTAAGCCGACTCGTACGTACTGTGCAACGGATCACAATGTCCCAGTATAGAAACGTGGATCAGTTCCAACGTACGTGGATCAGTACGTAGTACTTCTATGTCGTATATGGTTTTGCTAGATTGGATTCCAGATTATAAATTTATACTCGTGGAAAATTTTATTAATTCGCTCCCTTCTAATTTCATTTCGCATTGGATATTCAATACGCGGTTGGATCGAAAGTGAAAATACCTCCGCTCTTTATACGACTGCAATATTAACGTATTTTCCTTGTATTGTTATTTATTTTTTGCTCCTCTTATTACTGTTAAGGTCTTTGGTCCATCATTTTTCCCTCCAACGCATTTTTATCTTTTTTCCCATACCAGAAACGATTAAATTTTTTATATATATATTTTTTCATATCTTTAAAAAAATCCGTAAAATAGTATTTCCTTCAGATTGAACAAATTCGCACGCGGATCGATTTTCAGAAAAATAATAATAATAATTTGCACTCACTCCACCAATTCCCTTCTAGTAGTGTACGTTGCATAAGCGCATTATCACAGTTGCGGAGTAGAGCGGAACGAATATTATAAAACATATTATGGTTGAAAGGAAACCGAGGCAGTTTCCTCGATTCGTGGCGAGGCGCATAGCCTCAGCGTACTTTACTTCCGAGTCCGCTTCCACTCCCTCTCTCTCTCGCGAGGCTTAAATAAAGATAACCGTGGCTTAGGGGTTGATATCGTGCCGAGGGGGACGTTACGGCTGGTTGAGTCAACGAAATCAATTTATTCTCCCCTGCTTTAAGCGCGCGCGCGCCCCGGCGACACCCTCTATTCCCGACTTTCCTTTAACTTCTCAGCTTCGTCCTTATAACCGAAGGAATAGGTTCCACCACTGGCTGCTCGAAAGCTCGGAACTTCGTTTCGGGGTGCCGATTCGCAAAACTCGCACCTTATCGCCATTCTTGTTCGCCGAAGTATCCGTAAAAGCGGATATCAAATTGCAAATAATTTTTATGTAACTCATGCATGAAAAGCGCTACTTTTCGTGCCTGCCGAAAGTGGCGTAAGTGGCGCTTTACAGCCAAGTGTACCATAAATACCCGGCGCATGCGCACAACGGGCTGATTTTACTGTATTGCACGCTCCTCGTACACAGTAACAAAAATGTTGTACTTTTTATACTAACTTATTGTCGACAAGCGTCCACAATTTGTTATTTGTTAATTTTCTACTTTTACAAACAAACGTACAAATTGAAATTGTCAATGAGACGGGAAATAAAAGGACAGGTCCGTATATTCAAATAAGTGACCAACGAGTTTGTCACTTATTTAACAAAATTATTGTCACGAAATTTCGCATTCCGATTTTACGAAATTATGTGTTACTGTGTACTTTACGCACGCTTCTCGTACTTTACGCACGCTTGCTGTACAGCGCCACAAGCAACAGACACGAAGTAGCACTTCTCCTGCATTTGTCACAGAAAATATTATGCTATACTAGTGCGCTGTAGCGAACATTATACGTGGACTGTGAAGTAAGTCGACTTACGTAAGGCTTACTTCACAGCGTGCGTATAAAGTTCGCTTTACCGCACTAGTATCGCAAATTATTATTTTATCACTCAATAAAAAGCCTGACGATTTGCATATTGCTTCAGGAACTCACTATCTGGGGTGAATCGCTGTAATGATTATTTGTCCCAAAATATCAGCGATTCTTTTCTCAGCATTCGACGAAATAAAACAATAAACAGCATCGTCCCTCGAGGCGATACAGGGTATGTGGAACACTATGTAACAGAATAAAAGAATCGACAGCGGAACGGAATAAAAGGCCCGAAGAGGAAGAAATCCCGGTAATCTGGGCCCCGGCTATCATCCGGAAGTCCGAGAAGGGATGCGAGCCAAGTCAATATGCGAGGGTACGGGACGTACGGCGTTCAATCCGATTTCGCGGACCCTCCGGAGACGGTCGGACTAGCGTCAAATATGTTATTGGATCCTCGTGAACGATATGGCCAGGACAACGGAACCGAGAGAACCTCGAATCTGACCCCTGGCAGTGTGTGACCCGAGGATGTGATTTTTTTTTTTTTTTTTTTTTAAGTCATAAAAAAATGAAAGAACTCTTAACTCTTACCATTCTATCCGTACTAATGCGGAGGTATACACAAGTCCGCCGGGCTCGTGGCTTGTTCGTAACGCAGGAACGAGAAAGAGTCGAAAGAGGAAGTAAAAGGTTGAGAAGAGAAAGGAGAGAGCGAGGGAGAGAGGGAGCTGGAGCATCCGGAGCGCACCTTCTTAATTCAGGGAGAGGCGATAAAAATGACAGAGCCACTGCTCGCCGGGTTCTGACTTATATCTTATATCCAACGAGCGCACCGGGCATTGAGTGTACCAAGCCTGGTGGCCTGGTCTGACAAAAAATAAGAATGGAATAAATAATAGCCCGGGCTTCCCGGCTCATTCAAAAGGATAACAAATGCGTGTCTGCATCGCCCAGAAGCCTCCGGCTGACAATGGGGTGGAGAGTCGCTTACACGTACACCACCGAGAATCTCGGGCGCTTAGGCATCCCGGTGTGCTCGAGCAGTCACCGGCAGCGTATGCATTTATTATCAAATCCTTACTTCAACGAATTTTTCTACACATCTCCGTTCTAATTACTGCGATGGTTTTAATAAGGCAGCTGTGTTCGTTGTGCGGTTTACTAAACCGCAATCTTAGGGAGGGCATTTTTTGAATTTAAAAAAATTCTAACGGAAAAACATTTTTTTATTCATGTACTGTAACGGAAACTGTTCGCTCAACTGTTTTCTACACTGAGAGTAGGACCTGATAGAAATTTATCATAAATACAGCGACACCCTGGAAAATATTCGTATTAAACTCAACAACATTCTGCTAGAAAATATGGTAATTTTCACTATCGCAGATACTATCCGAATATCCCGTAATTTTTGCGAGAATATAAGTTCTTCTTACTAGTGAATATAGTTATAGGTGGTGTTGCGATCGCGGACCGTTTGTTTTAAGATGAAGTGAATGTCACGTGACGCAGCTAGGAGTGTGAGGGAGATAGCGGCAATGGTCTTACGGTGGAGAGAGAGAGAGCGACGGAGAACATGTTTCATTTTACCTTAAGTTTGTATGTCATACCGTCATATTTTGGTAATCAATTTTTTTTTATCTATGGATACGTAAAAAAAATTTGGTCGTTGAAATTCTCAGTTGTACTCCACGGAATTCTCAGTTTTAATCCACAAAATTCTTACTTTTATACACGAAATTTTTAGTCAGATACGGAAAACTTTGCCAATTCGCGTTCTGGAAATATGACTATGTGGGTTGGGTAAAAATTGCTGACTCCTGTGAAAATGTGTTGTGCACGTATCGCTAGTGGTGGCGCTGGCGTACCATGTTACCTGGTCCAAATGTACCATATGACTTGGAACTTTTTCCGAGGTCCGTCTCTTAGTATATTAAAAAAAAAGTTGTAAAAAAAAAGAAAAAGAAATTCTGAGCTATCATTTAATGCGTTTATTGAATTATTAAACAATTCCCATCGTTACGCACCATGTCCAAGGAAGTGTACATAATTTTCCATAGACACAAACGAAAACGTTCAAATGTGTGTCGTATGGCAGATCCACACGTATTCGTTAATCCGACAGCGGATTAATAACAATGGGAACGAGATGACACTCGAGCGGCGGTTCTCCGGCTGCAGCTATGACTATCCACATATATAGATTTGAAGCTCGGCGAGAGGAAAAGGGTCTTCAAGGGGGGGGGAGGAGGGGGGGGGGAGATGAGGAAGGCGCGGTCTCGCACTATTTCGACTTGTGCATTCTATTGAGAGAAGCTGTAAAGCGACTAAATCCGCGTCACCGAGCGGGAATAGTGCTTGTAGTAGCGTCTATACACAGTATAGACGAACGAAGAAGAACCAGGGGGGACCAAGGTGGTTCTCCTGCTGACGCTGCTGGGCCTTGCGACAGAACCCTCGGCACAATACAGTAGCAACATCAGCAGCAGCAGCAGGAGCAGCATCGGGCCGAGCATTGTGCGACCCTAATCGGATTAGAGCATGCACTAAAAAGAGCAAACGCCCAAATCGCATTTATATTAGCTACGTGAATGAGTCGTAAATATTTATGTTGGATGAGATGCGTACAGGCAAGTGGCTCGGCTAATCGGTTCACGGGGATGTTGTCACAATCGGATTTTCGGAATAAGGCTATACATACTTTTCTATCCTACTTTGACCACAGATTCTAAAAGATCTTAGCCATACAATTTATAATGCATACATCGTGTGTATGTAATGGAAAAAAAAACCGGATGACGAGGACTGCTGTGGATGTTTGGCGCGATGAATAAACCTGTTACTGTACTTCGCGACTTGGCGGAGACCCGAGAAACTACTGGTGAATTAAGAATGTATTGGATACGCCTATTTCGTCTGCAGCGTCTAGATTCGTATATCAGGAGGGAAGTAATTGACGAGGAAAAGCTAACGAAAGAGGGAAAAAAATGTTCTAACGATTAATTGGACCATTCAGAAGATGCGCTACATCAATTACGATCATTAGATGAAAGGGTTGAAAAATCACCGGTGATTCAAAAAATAAGTTAAGTAGTCGATACGATCGCACACAGTTTTCTCGCTGAAGCCGAGAAAAGCCTGAATACATTTTGATTCGCTGATGGATTTAAAAAAAGTCAAAGTAGTTTTTTTCCTCGTCTTTCATATCTATAACCAAGCGACCAACGACCCCAGATTCCAAGATGTCGAAGAACGTTGATGAAAATGTGAGTCTCGACTTCCAAGTGCTAAAAAAATTGTACCATTATCAGAGGGTGCCACGGGTGTCGAGGAGCAAAAAAAAAAATAAAGAGGGTAGCCCGAAAGTTGGCGAAGCCTCGTCGTCAAGGTGTCCAAGTATCGTCGAGCCTAATTATTCGGCATCGACGAGTCTTTAGTTCGAGCTACACTGCTCGTGGGGGTGGCGAGGGGGTGAGGGTGGATTCTCGATGGAGAGGGCCAGTTTGGGCATCAATCACCAACGGGCTTGTCACAAGCTCCCAGCAAATCTGTAGACCGCCGGGTCATTCCGCGATAGTTCGAGTACGTGGTCAAAAGTTTGCCAGTTATCGACATCGCCGGTGAGCCGGTTCGCGCGGATATACCCCATCGCGGAGGAGGCGCGCTCCGCGGGCTGCAAATGAGTTTATAAAGGCAATATCTCAGCGAGCGAGTCGAGCCACCCTTCCTCTCTCGCTCTCCTCCCTCCCTCGCCCTCTCCGCCCGTCTCTCCGCCTCCTCGCCACCTCGTGCCTCTCTCAAGCAGATATGTATATAAGTATACGAGGTATACGTCGGTCCGGAGATAGGGAAGGGAGACGAGGAGGAGGCGAGGAGGACGGACGGAAGGGGGGTTGGTATAACTCGGCGGCGACACCGCCACAGCCGCTAATAATAAAGTTTCCTTCGGTGATTCGACAACGCGTAGACAGATTTTAAAATTTCCCGTCACAAGGTGCTCTCCGATTTGCCTGGGCTCTCCCGTCGGCAACCCTTACCAACGATCGAACATCGCACCCCTTTTTCCATAGCTTCGAGCCTCGAACTCACTCTCTCTCTCCGCCTCATTCTCCAAACTCTTTTTTCTCCTTCGTCTCTCTCGCTCCCTATCTTCTCCATTTCTCTCTCGATTTTTGCCCCCCCCCCTTTCTCCGGCGGAGCCGAGGGAAAAATTAATAAAGTTGAGGAACAAAGTAAGTTGGGTAGCTGGGCCGTAATGCCTGGGCACTGCCTTCGCGAAGGGGCTCCGGGCGAAAGCCTTTCGAGCAGGGTGGACTTTATTATAACGGAGTGTCGAGTCTTTTATGCTATCCGCCTTTCCTTCGTCGCGTCTCGTCGCCATTCTACCCCCAAACCCCTCACCCCCCTCCTGCCCCGCTCTGTTATACACCCTCTCGTCGCCATACTCTTATACACTCCTCGGCTCACACAACATTTCGCGAGCAGCAACAGCAAGCAGGAGCCTTGTTACACCGACTACTGGTTTTCCTCTCTCAACAGCTCCTTCCTTTAACCATAGCAATTCTCGTTTCTCGCCTACTTTCTTAAGGACGCTGTTTTTCTTTTCTTTTTTTTTTTTTCTTTATTTCTTCCTTCTTTTTCTTGACTTTCCCGACAGTCCCACAGTCCCCGGGGATTAAGGGCTTCGCGAGAGAGCGGCCTGACAAACTGTTACGCAAATGAAGAGTTGCCGCTCCGTCGAGGTCTTTCACGCTACAGTCTATGATAACAAAAAAAAAAAGAAGAAAAACCTTACAGTCCGACCGAAACACGCCTCTGCGGCAATATCCGTCGCCATCCAATGGAAAATCGTTCTTGGACTCTGTCGAGGAATTGTTTGAACGTCGAACGTCGAATGTCGATCGTTGAACGTGTCCGTTCGTCGGGGGCGATGGATTCCGCGGGTGGGCGGTAGAAGCCCTCTTCCCGTCTCGCCCGTCCCTCCGCTCGGGTACGTGTCCGTGTGTGTCGCGGAGGATGGCACGAAAGAGGGAGACTCGCCGCGATGGATCGGCGTCCATCACCGACACAACGACGCACCGGGTCGCATCAGGGACAGTCTGTGCGCCTCTTCCCCGCCCGCACCGGTGATGGACAGCGGCGCCAATTTGACGCTTCGAGGCTTCGGCCACGCGAAGCCTCCTCTTTTTTTTTCCCAACTTTTTTTTTACCTTTTTTTCCCTACTGCACACAACGTTGTGCCGCTGTGCGCCGCGCCGGACCGCGCTCTCTGACGCTCCGACGCTCTCTCACCCGACCGACTCGCTCTCTCCCGGCATCGGGACACACACGCTCGCTGCATCCTCAACGCTGTGTTCTCATACGACTATCTCACTTTTTCTCGTACCTCGGGCACATATCGTCCGGCCCTCTTTATTTGGCTCTCGCAGTTTAACGGAGAGCTCCACCCGCCCGGTGGAACGGGAGCAATGCCGTCGCGTCGGATACCCCGTGAGAGCCGCTGAATATTGCATCGCGCATTTAAAAGGCCCCGGAGTACGGGGACGGGGGTTGGAGGCGGCGGCGGCGCGCATCAGAGCATCGGGGAAAACGCCGCGACGAAACGAACGCCCGAGCGCGGAATCGGGGGGTTGGGTGGGTGGGTTTCGGAAGGGGGAGAGAATCAGAGAGTACGTGTGACGCCGGGGCCAGCGAGCACCGACAACCCTCTCTCTCTCCATCGTCGCCGCAGTGGCCGCCTCTCATCCCGCACACTATTTCACCTTTGCGATTCGCCATCCGACGACGATCTCGTGTGCATATCACACGTCGGTCAAACGCCCGGTGCCTGCTCTCTTCTGAGGGGGGAGGGGGGGGGGAGCGGGCGACGATATCGCTATACATGTATAGATATATTTCTAGGAGGAGGGGGAGGGGGAGGGGAATGAGTTCCGGCGAGGCTGGATCGCCCAAAGCACGCGAGGACCTCCGACTCCGCTTCTGCCGTCCTCTTTTATCTTTGGGCGCTTTTTCGATTGTCCAAACTCTGTCTCTCGTCACAGCACTCGCCATCCGCGTATAACTAATCGCGAATTATTTATTCGAGGGAAGGGATGCGGAGAGGGAGCTCTTCTGGCTCGGGCGGTCTAAAATGGCTACGCTTTTCGTATTAGTCGAATGCGGCGTCGATGCATCGTCGGCGAGCGTGTGTGTGCCCGGGTGTCGCAGTTGGAAAAAGCATCGATGCCTTCGGAGGGAGATAAATTGTCGGCTGTTTCATTTATTTATTTGTCTTGGAATTATTATTCTGACAGTGGAAGAGGCAATCGCGTCGAAACGCTTCGCGGTGTTAGAGACCCGCCGATTTGCAGCGTCATCGATGTACGTCAATTGACCGGTCTTCGAAGTTCAAATGTGATAATCGCACAAAAATAAATTGCTGTCCCGCCAGTGATTAATAAAAAAACAGCATTTCGAACCAACAGGAATCGATAAAATGACACTTCGACAAATTGATCTCATCAGCCGGCCGTGTAACGAAAATAGGCGAATCTTCGCCCTCTCGACTAGCGTAAATTACCGATGATTACAGATTATCGACGAGACATATTAGTCGCCGGAAGCAACCATTCGGTATCTAATATGGGCATCGATACGGTAATTCGTATATTGATACTATGTCTGACGTTCGGTCAGTCGAATCGAACATCCCTGACAATATATTCCTCTTTCCCCCTCTTCCTCTCAGGTATTGACGTTTTTTTACACTCGATGAATTTTCGGCTAATTATGACACGACGGATGATCGATGAAAAAAAACGAACGAAAAGGGAATCATCATTTTCAACCGAAGATAAATCGTTTGATTATTTAAGTCCCCGTGTGTAGATTGCCATGAACTTGCCCACGGTATCGTCCCGGGACTCGATATAAAAGCGATATTAATCGCGTGCGAGCGGGGTGGGGGTAGGTTGGAGAGGGGCGCGCTTGTCGGATAGAGTTGATTCAATAATTTCGGCACGTAGGAACGATCGAGAGAGTAGCAGACACAATCGTTTCTGACCGTATTGGTGTACCAACGGGCGGAATATGTGTGACTGTATCGGAATGCGGATAGCGTACGATCTCGTGCCTAATGAAGTCATCAGGCCGGAGCGTGATCCTGCCTCCGACTTCTGATTAGATTCTGCATGTGAGAGACCCCCTTCGTCTCTCGCTCTCTCCTCCAGTGTCCCTCGTTCTATCCTCCTACTGTAAGACATTAACCCAGCGCAAACTATTATTACTGCCGAGCAACTCCATTCGATCATACGAGTTATTATACTTCTCGTAATGTTGCGCGTGCGTGTTGCAAGCATTAAGACTTTTTTCCTGCGTGATCGGAGTTCGTAATGGAACTCGGCGAGGCGTACACGAGCGCACTCGCAAAGGCGAGCGAATTTGTAACGATCGTTTATCCGTCGCTCGTTACAGCATCTCTACGGACGGCTCGGTCATTATTTCTGGAAAGAAATTTTATTTCCGCCGTTTCGTCGGTCGAATTGATAAAGAGCGACGTAAGAAATTGAAGCGTGAGGAGGCAACGGGTTTATACAAAACGTCGGGTGAATCCGAAATAGCATTGTTCGAAGTAGTCTCAATTATACGCTGAATTAATGAGCGAATCGGGGAGGATGCACGAATATGCTCGCGCGAACACATACACGCGCGACGTAAACGTACAAGGAAAAAGATTCGAGCTGACAATAACCGAACTGACTATGGCCATGCTGGCTGGGGATTGAAAAGAGACTCTCTTGAGACTCGAACGGAATACATATAAGATTCCGCTGTTCCACTCATCGTCGTCCCGGCGTTGGTGGAAATTAATAGTGGAACGTCATACATGATAAATGAATGACACCGCTGGCCGAGGGTACACAAAGCAAGCAGTCTGTAGAAACATATTTCACGTTGCTGTTACGGAGGCTATGTAGACGAGCTGCGCGAAGAAAGAGGCGCGCCCGCGTCACCCTCTCGAAACTTAAAATATCATTCGGAAAAAAATGTATAGAAAACACGACGCAATTAGTATTTGGAAAAAAAATAAACAAGAAAATTCCGTGGATGAGGGACGGAATTATTAACTGGATAATGGATTTCGTGTCAAAAGCTAGGTCGAACTGGATTTCTAATTGTACGGGAGAGCGGAGCAAAATGGGGCAACAAAACTGGGCAGAAAAACCTGATGTATCCGATAGGGCGAATTCGGGCATCCAAAAATTATTGGAAAATGACGTTTTGCCCAAAAACCCCGTTTTGCCCCGCTCGACCCTACGTGTAAAAAATTATTTTAAGAAAAATCTAAGAAAATATTTACCCCAGATTAAAAAAAAATTAAGTTACCTTCTATACGAGATTTTGTATGAATAACAAGATTCCCGATCCCACAGTAATAATCCGACGATATCTCGGGTTCGTCGAAAGAAACGTCCTATAACGCCTTTATTTAGTAGTCATAAGGCCCTCTCACAATACACCGTGAACATTGTCGCGTGGAGTCGAACGGAATCGCCTGCCGGCTTGAAGCGTTTTTTTTACGATTTGTTTACAGGCACTCGTTCGCCTCCTCTCTCGGAGGGCCATTATGCCTTTCAACGACTCGCTCGTTTCTCGCCCGAACGCGTTTTAATTCCACTTTGAGCGGGTCGCCCTTATTCTTGAGTGCCTCGACCAAAGCCTGAGCTTCTTTTTCATTCCTTTTTTCCCTACACAGATTGTCCATAAAAAAAAATAAAAAAAATAAAAAAGAAACACTCCTTTCCAACGAATTCCAAATATTTCTTCAAAGTAGAAAAAAAGCATTTTTTAAAACAAAAAAAAATTGCTCTATTAATACCGTTGCGGCGGGGACTGCCCACGAGCAGATCGTAACGTCAGATTGCAATGCGAGCCAGCTGGACTTGGTTATTCGTGAAATCGGTAGTTCCGTTACGAGAAACTGTCCCGTTCGGCGGAAGGGTCGGTCGGTATTGCAGTTAAGCAGCAGGCAGACCGTTGCCGCCGATGGACGAGAGATAGAGGAACGAGGAGAGATACGGGGTTGAAGGGTCGCGCGTGACAGGGTCGGTGGGAGATAGGTAGAGGGTTTTTGAGAGCAGCGTCAGGTCAGAGCCTCGACGTTTACCGCGTGCGCGCACACACACAGGGACGGGGGGAGAGGGAGCTCGTACCGAGACGAATATGCTGCGACAAGAGCAGATTGCAGAATCCTCTATGGGCGAACATCGGTACAGGCTGGGAGACTGGCTGCTGAGAAACAGACAGGGCGATACTAGGACAGACACTGTACACTGTGTCGAATGACCCCCCGCTTGGAAAAGCTTTTAGTCTGTTCTGTTTCTCTCCCGACGAGAGGAACCGAGTCATTCGTCACACGCAGCGAGTGCCACTTCGTGTAATAGACACTTTTGGATTATACGCACACAAGCGCTAAACTCCGGCGAGATACTTATCGAGATCTTTCGCAGGCATCATATGAGAAAATTAACCCGAGACTAAAAGGAGGGCGAGGACTTTGGAATCGTCCGGAGATTAATTGATTTTACGATTTTTAAGATCGGGACGATTAAAAAAAAAAACTTACCATACTCTGAATTCCTTCAGAATTATTGAATCTAACAAACACTAACGAACTCCGAGTTCTCCTGCAATTAATTTTTATTACAAACTCCTCAATTTCTTTTTTCCCTATCATATTTTTTTTTTCTTCCACCTCTTCAAATTTTCGTGACGAAAGATTTTGAATGGACGAACGGTTAATGAAAAATTAGGTGAATAATTAGTATAAAAAGAAGAAAAAATAAACTAAATGGATTAGCCGATGAGTTTGAGCAAAGTATCGGAGAGCTACCGTTCGGCTACCGAGACTAAAAGGAGGGCGAGGACTTTGGAATCGTCCGGAAATTAATTGATTTTACGATTTTTAAGATCGGGTCGATTAAAAGAAGAAAAAAAACTTACCATACGATTTTCTTCAGAATTATTGAATCTAACAAACACTAACGAACTCCGAGTTCTCCTGCAATTAATTTTTATTACAAACTCCTCAATTTCTTTTTTCCCCAATCACATTTTTTTTCTTCCACCTCTTCAAATTTTCGTGACGAAAGATTTTGAATGGACGAAGGATGAATGAAAAATTAGGTGAATAATTAGTATAAAAAGAAGAAAAAATAAAGTAAATGGATTAGCCGATGAGTTTGGGCAAAGTATCGGAGAGCTACCGTTCGGAGTGAGATTGGTGTTGGGCGGCGGGCTTTGTGGGAATGAAGAATCGTTTGATCGTAGCGTCATAGGTTCTCGGTTTCATGGCGGAGTGAATCCTCTCTCTCTCTCTTCGTCGCCGTGTATGGTATACTAGGTTGGGCCTCTCCACATCCGAGATCTGTTTGGGCTGCGGCGCTAGCCAGAGTTGAGCCAAGCTCAGTTGAGGACGACGACGACGACGCCTTCGCGCGGCTCGTTAGCCTCGAAATAGATCGGGCGCTACTAATTCAGTCTGACATAATTGGGGGTGTTTGTTACCTGCACACACCCTCGTACGAATACGTACAAGATCGTATAACGAAGGAAGAACACGGAAAACCTCTTGGAGCGATCCTAAGGGTCGATAGGCGATGCTATCGCCGACCGACAGCTTGTACTCCGGCCAGACTCTTCTGCTCGTTTTTTTTCTTTCCCAGTCTTCTTCCTCTTCCTTCTTCCAACTACCATTCGGTCCTCCTCTGCTTCTCCTTCGCCTCAAAAACGTTCCCTCTCGTTCTATCGAGAAGATCGAGGTCCTCATGTTTCTCTCGTCGTCGCTTCAGCCGTTCTTCGGCGGGTTTCGTGGCGTCATAGTTGGCGTCCCTCGAGCGTCCGATCTCGCCGGGGAGCCGGACAGGGCTCTCCCGTGTACCAGGGTACAATCTGGTGCCCCGCCGACCCCTCGGCCACTTGCCTTTCTTTCTTTTCTTTAAAACCGTTCTGGCTTTCACCAAGCCTGTCGACTATTGCCCGTCGAGCGGGCCAGCGCCGCAGCTCACTTACCGTCAAGTTCCCTTGACTAGCGAGATAATCATTGTTTATATATATTCTCGTATTAGGGGAGAACGGGGACAAAAGTAACAAAAATCCTTTTTCATTTTTTTACCAACTAACCCGAGAGTCTAACGCTCGGCATCCAATGGTGTACCACTAACTTAGCCTTAGGTATATAGTTAAAAAATTTCAAGCAGAAATATGCACAGGGTAGTGGGGTCATTTGTAATATCCTCCTGCATCAACGAAATCCTTCGCCGACTGCTATTAAGAAATAGAACGGGGGTGCATTAGCACAGAAAAACTTAAATTTACATTTAACATTAAAAAAAAATTATTTGCCGGCCGTTTTAGCTGGCTAAGCCATTTTTATATTCTACAATTGGTTGGTTATAAATTATAAGTGTATAAATTATCGCTGATTGCTTAGAATGTAAGAATAAAATAAATAAAATATACTGGTATTGGCATTGGTATTGGAAGAAATTAATTATTGCTGGTACAATTGACCCCGCACATGATTATTAGCAAAGTTACTGTGGCATCGGTTAATAATAATCTGAAACTAATCGTCTCAGCGATCAAAATGTTCCGCAAAAATGTACTCTTCAACTCCTTGTGCTTGTTTGCAGTAATATTTTGTATTGTGTTGCCTAGCTGACGCGATCCGCACAGCCGAAAAATCACTTCTGCACTCGCGAATCACATTTGGTTTCGGCGAATTGGTATTT
>JAPYZC010003285.1:0-12372 GCA_030522665.1 Ichneumoninae sp. A BG-2022a | reverse complement strand
CGAAATACTTGAAGTACAAAAAGTACTTGATACTTCAAGTACTTCTTGTACTTTGTACTTTGTACTTGAAGTACTTTTTGGTACTTTGCCCAACTCTGAACTGAATACAATGTTAACGAAAATAAACAGGTTTGAGGATACAGAACTAATACATACGTTAAAATAGCTGAACATTAAACAATACGACTTTCGGAACTGCAATATCGAACCAGAAGTCTAATAATAAAATAATATTTTATCACTGTTTATTTCATCAATCTTGTATGATTTATTTGTTAAATGGTTTAATTTTGAATTATTGACTTTTTTATATAAATTTTTATGAGGACGTTTTTCAAAAATTTTTGTTTTCTAGAGATAAAATTGTAAAATTATTTTTACCTTACCCATTAGAAATTATGAGTTACAGAATATTGATGGTTCAATAATTGAATATAACAATTAATATTTCAATGATTACACTCTTTTTCTATCGAACTTTGCATTGCAAAAATCTTCGCCATGATCAGGTTATAATTCCGGCGATAATCCGGATGGATTAATGCTGCACAATGTTTGGTATTAAATTTAGGAAAAGTAGATAAACGGTTAAAATTTGATAAAATGTCTGTATTTCTCGATTTTTTTTTGCATCTGACACGTGTTTCTGAATCGAATATCGCTGTAAGAGTAAAATGAGTTACACATTGATAATCAGCGGTGAAAATAGATTAAAAATAGTCTTCTAACGTCGGATTACGCACATTTCAGTTAGCGATTTTCTAAAATAAATGTTTAGGTAAATTTTTACCACTGCAATTTTATGAGATGTAGACATTTTTTAATGTTACGAAAAATAATGTTGCGACCACAGATGTAAAGTAATAAGGACATGGCTTCCTCATTTATTACAATTTTGCACATAGCTTCCACTGTGAAGAAGCCAAAATCGAACACTGAACAATTGCATAGAGAATGCTATGCCCAAAATTGTAAAAAAATAAAGAAGCCATGTGCAAATTATTTTGCACATTTTTTCAAATGGCTTAGTTTTCAAGAAGTACCAAACTCATTGCAATCTGACGTTTAAGCATCGTATCTTTCGTGCGTAACATGTTTCAAGTTTTCCTCTTTAATGTTTGTTACTTAGAATGCTATCGTGACATACGTGTTTATTGAACACTCTCTCATTGAGACAGAATGGATTGCTATATGACTCACATGCTGCGAAGCGTACAGAGAGCAGCTCTTTATGATTCAATGCAGATTACCATTCTCTTCCACGGGCTGTGGCAGTCATTGTAGCTGTGTGTGATCGTGTGTATCGCGACGTCCTCGGTGTCGCATTGAATCTCATTAACTTAAATATAGTTGTATATAGAGGTATAATGTGACTGACTGACTGGCTACGATGATAGCGAAATTACATGTAAACGGTGTCGCTTCCACAGGCCTGTATCCGATAAGACTATCCCATTTCGCGTATCATAGATACGAAGTAATAAACCATTTTTATTCCTGACTGACCCCCCCCCCGCGCAAAATGCGGCGTTATCCGTTTCACTCCGATGTCGTAGTTTAAGGGCTTACACCACAGTAAAGTTACGAATTTTTTTTTGTCATTTAAAATGTTCTAACAGTTTATAGTGTCACGAATATTCGGTTAAATTTTTATGTCGAAGTTTAACGAATTACGAAAGTTAAAGATCGTTATGTGGAAAGTGGCAGAGTGCGCGAGCAGCTGCGCGGAGTGCTCGAGCAGCGACCCGGCCGAACTTTAAACGCGTTTTTCTTGAAACATCATTTTCAAAATCGGTGACCCTGATATCTCTAAACGGCTTGATGGATTATGATGCAAATTTTTCCCGATTTATTTCTACAGATTCTTTGGTCCTTGACGGTTTCATATTTTAAAGAAGAAAAAAAAACTGTTTCAAAATGTAAAAAAATGGGTAAAAATCGATTTTTTTTCAAATGCCCGCTATTTTGCCAATGTTATTTAATTCAATTTTTCCCTTCGCCAAGGATCGCATTGTATATCATTTATTAAGAAACCATTAAAAAAAATAGTTTCACATAAAAAGACATGTCGAAATCAGGGCTACCACAAACGAACTTTCGAAATAAAAATGTTACGCCAACCGATAAAAACATAAATAATAACGATAAAATACAATGAAAAAATTCTTAAATCATCGTTAATATATCCTCCGTCCACCCTAAAAAAACCAAAGCGATAAAGCATATATTTAAAAAAAAATTCACAAAATATGTATACGTTTTTACACATTTACTGTGGCGTATGCCCTTAAAGACATACTAAATAAAATCCATTTGATGCAGAGATTTCTATTTGCCGGAAATGACAAACCTCTTATTGAAAAAGGATCTTCTATCAAACAGATTTCCTTTAGCGTACAGTTTTCGCCCTAGCGGACCGGTCCGACCGAAAATTGACTGAAATTCGACAGTCGGTTTGTGCAAAATGTTGACCTCCATTCGACTGCAAATGACCCATTTCAATGGATATTTTCTCGGTTGATATGTGATCAAGTTCGAGATGGTTGACTAGATCACGACTTCGTGCAATGGATATTCATGGGGCAATGTTTGGTTAATATTAAGTGAATGGACCGATATTTAATGAACGTGTCTGAACCAACGTGAGTTGAAAAAGGATTGACAAAAAATGAACTGAATCTAGATTAGCAATTGCGTCGATTTATGGTAGATTTTTTGTGAGTTCAGTGAAATTTGACACGTTTCAGCAAAGTTTTGTGACTTTCAACGAGTTGGCCGAAATTTGACTTGTTTAAGCGGAACGGTGTGAGTTCGTTTATGGTCGTTTTCCAATCGGTCGACTAACATTTGACATACTGTTTACTTCTTAGTCGTATACGATACATTTATACCTTTAATTGATTATACTTTTTTTACCTACTGTTGGCATCGTTTGTTGAGAACAGTTTATATACTGTAACGTGCCCCTTTACTCTCTGCGGCTCGGGAAAGCCGCAGAGCAGGAGTCGCTCACAAAATGACGTCTTCACGTTAAAAATCGGAAGGGCGCCAGGCTCTTCTGTTTTACCTGTGAAAAACCAAGACGGGACGAGCCGAGGAGTCGAAAGACTCCTCACCATGCCGAGCTAGCTTAGGGACTATGGTCGGAAGTGGGAACGAGGGCCGAGCTGTTCCAAAAATAACACCATTTAACAAATACAATTTCGTAAAACGGACGTTTTTTTAATAAATTAGTAAATTATATTCTGCTAGTTATCTCAAAGATCCATCTAACTTACAATCTCCAGTTTAACAATCTCAATGAGGTGTTCGGGCGTGAAGCGCCCCATAGTATGTCCGAGTCTTTGGGCGAGTCAGTGACACTGCTCGCTCGAACGCTATCAACAAGTTCTACATAAATTCCATTCCTACAGCGGTTGAAGACCGCTGTGACAAACTCTTTATTTACTTTAACTAAAATTCCAAAAGTACACTATACGAACCGAGGGCTACAAATACGTGATTTTAACAATAAATTTCAATGAATCCAAAACCCGAATACAAAATCTACAAAACTAACAAACCTGTCGTCGAACCGACCGGACTACGACCTCGTGATTTACAAACGGCGAGAGACAACCTCTCTCGCCGAGCGGAAGGATGATTTAGGGCGACTTTTCGCATCTCTCACGACAAACTAATTGCGCAAAAACTTCTATTTTTAATCGCAGCACCCCTTGAACTCTCGAGTAGAGAAATTCCACCCACCGGAATATTACGTGGCGATGGTACGAGGGGACGGCTTCTATCTCGTCCTTCTCTCCCTGACTTTTCGCACACACAACGACCGACGATTTTGCTGTACTAATAGCTGTCGCTACGTCGACGTCCAGACAACAAGTGACGATTTTCTCGGCTCGTATGCCCTTGCCGAAAATCGAGGAGCGGGGTCCGCGAGGAAGGCCACACACGCGCCACGTAGATCTTTGTCGCGAACATCGATTTTGGGGGGGGGAGGGGGGGGGCAGCCGATCATCGCTGGCCCGCACGAGGCAAGTCTTTCTCAACGCGAGCAATATTATCGAATCTTCCAATGAGTCTTTCACTCTTGGCCTGGCGATGAAACGGAGTGCAGGACAGCCTCCTTTTCTGCGATGTTGCACTCCGTTCGGCCATTCCTCGATGACGGGATTGAGCAACGCCGTTTACCGCGTCCCTTGATTTGACGAATTCCATTGCCGGAGTTTAAACCCCTCGCTCTATGATTCCCATTCCATGTGGTTGGATCTAGGACGGAGTGCTCGACCAAAAGATTCGAAAACACATTAGTTACCATTCTTTGTCGCCTAAATTCGTCCAGTTGATTCGACTAATCGGTCTCACATCGTTGTTTTTCTTATGAATTTCGTTAAAACCCTAAAAATTCTCGCCCGACCCCTCCGATTTGCTGGCTGGACTACGACTGTCACGTTGAAGGAAGGGCAATTGCAACGTGCGTTAGAAACGCCAGGTTACAATACGTTCACGATAGACGGCTTTCTGTAAAGTGTTCTCCTACCTGTGAACTTACATGCGATATAATCGTACTTTGTTCCTAATATAATAACTATAAGGGCCATCTTCATCCTCTATTAATCATTCCAAATCGGCCCAACAATTGGTCAAATCAGTAAAAGACGACCGTAATGAGATCTGACGATCCTCTAAGCTTAATCGTGGAGCATTAACTAGAATGTCACTTTAAAGCGGACATAATGTTGTGTGCCCGATTGAGTCGAAATTAGTCAAGTCGAATAAAGTCGACCGTTTGCTGACTTCACCACAAGTTCAGTTTAATCTCAGTCGACGAACCAGAAGTCTCGAATCTTAAATTGTCCGAGCTCAATTGAATAGATATTTGGTTACGGTTATAAAAGTTGACTCGTAATTGATGAAATATTACTTTACATTTACACTTGGTTGATAAACCAAAAGTCGATCTTAAATTAACTAAACAGTGTTTATCCAATTGGCTCGACAAGTTGTAGAGTTCATAAAAGACGACCATTAATTGACACATGATTCCTTCTAGTTTAATCTTAGTTGACAAACTAAAAATTGACCTTAAATTAACCGAACGAAGTTTAACCCAATTAAGTCAATAAGTCGTCAAGTTGATAAAATTCGACTATGAATTGACCTTTCATTGTTTTGAGTCCATTATTAGTCGACTAATCGTAAGTCAATCATAAACTAACCAAACAGCGGCTTCGTGAATTGGTCAATAATCAGTCAAGTCAATAAAAGTTTACCAATAACGAGCCGGTTGATGATTTTTAGGTAAAATTCGCTCACAGTTAACTGATACTTGACCGATTTCAGTCGATAGACTGTAGTTGGCCGTAAAAACGGGCCAACTCGGTCCACTAGGGTGAAAGCATTAGTGTTTTTCGAAACGGCTAAAAATCACTCAACAGATTTTGGCATACTAATTCCTCGTAGCTTCATCTATGTTTATGACGCAATATTTGTGGGCTAAAGTGTAAACTCGCGGAAGTAATCGAAAATTATTTTGAGAAGGTTACACGTTCGCGGTGTCATATCGAAATCTACACCAGTAATCCACACTACTACTTATAATGGCACCTCATATCCCATACTTCACATCGCTACTGAGTTGTTCGTCATTGCTTAAACCTCAGTGAAAAGAAAATCCCGAACAGGCGAATTGTTAATTCGTATTATTATTGGCTGTTATCGTTTGCATGAGGCAATCGCGGAAACTTTTTAAAAAGGCTTGAAAAGCTTTTGAAAGTTCGCGATATCCAAGTACTGTTGTATTCAATTGTATTTTTCAGGAGAAATTGTTAAGGTGCTGTTTTTTTACCTCATAGTAAATTATCTATATTGGTACTATTTATTTGTTCATTAATTGTTTACATAACTGTACCAAATTTATGGAGTTAACCCTAGAACTCATGTATGAGATAAAAAAGTATACCAGACGATGTTCAAAGTGCACTCCTAAAGTAGACATTGACATTATCGACTTGGGACCTACACGATAATTTAGTTCCATGATCTGAAGATGTGCGGAGGCCGGTAGGTAGTAGCTTCAGTTACTCGATGGTTGTAAAACAGAACGCTAACGCAGCGCGCTTAGGGTACGAAAATACCCCATTTAGGAGTTCCCGTTAGTGTTTTATACAAGTGATTTATCTTTGTTAGAACTTTCGAACGTATGTTACTATTATATCATTCCGACGTATACAGTCAGCATTTTATAATTTTTTATAATTTTTTATAGTTTTTTATCATTTTTCAACGAGATCCACGATAACGAAATCGTACAAGACAGAATACCGAGCGCTAAGACGGGAGCGAGCTATAACGGATTGCACGGGCTGCTGAGGATACGGGTTGTCATAGAAGGGTCGGGATAAGAGGTTGGTAAAATAGCTTACATTTAACCGAAATCAGAGCGGGAGCTTGGAGGTGCGATAATAAAATGATTAAGTAATTGCCGACAGAAGTCTCGAGAGCGTACGGAAACGAATCGAAACTAGACGAGGTCAGCACGCTACCGAAGCACGCGAGCGCTGCGCGCGCCGCATCGACGGTGAAACCCGACACAGCTGAGCGAACAACTGTCGCATGAGCGCAGGGTCATCACGGGGTCGGAATGGCGTTTTCTTGAACTATAAACCATCGTAAAACTCACCGAATCGATGCGACAGAACCCGTGACGTCGAGAACCGTATCCAATAACTCACGACAGCCTACACGCAGTCGCTACCCTTTTATCGGGCGTATCTTGATCCACACAATCGCACGGGAACGAAAAGAATTCGTTGCCGAATTCTGTCGTGAACGTAGCACACGGTATCACGTAGAATGCCCGAGAACCGCGAGAGCGAAACTATACGAAAGCGGGACAGAGCGAAACTGAGCGATAGCACGATTGTCAACACGGGAACGCGAGAGCGAGCGGACCCTCCAGTCGGCGCGGCGAACGAGTCTAACTATGAAATATAATTTTAGGTCATGCAGAATTATCACTATTACTGAATCCCTGATCCGGAACTCAGGTGTGGTTTCAGAGCCGGGCACACATTGGAATCATCAGAATAAATTTTTTTTAGTTGATAATGGGGACTCGATCCCGTGACCCGGGGACTACTATCCGACGCTTTTATGCAATCGGTTAACCTCACCTCGAAGATTTTTTTCGAATCTTATATAAAAGGTGCATGTCTATTGCATGTCTATCTAATATTAATTTATCAATTTCTTTAAATGATCAACGTTTTATTATTTCATTTTGTTATTCACCCATTAATTAATAATAATGTTGATAGGGCTGAAGGACCTCGGTCAATGGCCCATTAGCCTGAAAGGAAGAAAAAAAAAAATAGAAATAAAAATCACACATGTATACACGCAATGCCACTGAAACATGTATTACTGAGGCTAATAAAGCGCATTTACTACTACTACTACTAATAATGTTGATGAAACTTAGGCTATCTGGACTACAGTACGGCAGATAAAACTATAATAACGGAATCTGGAATAATACACGGAGAGAGAAATATGGTAATAATCTCCAGATTCGTACAGTAATTCGAGGACGAAGTGGAAAAATTACGTTTTTGTAACACGTGCACGAAAAGTCCCGCTTTTCGTGACTGTAAAATGTAGCAAAAGCGGTTTCACATACTTTTTTCACACTCTAGCTACTTTTGCGGACATTTTTTTCACGCCTCTTTTGCCTACAGTTTCTTAACACTGTAGTTACTTTCGCGCACACTTATCTGGCACTGTAGCTATTTTTTCACACACTCTTTACAGGCACGAAAAGCGCGAGTTTTCATGCACTTGTCACAAAAAGTAGTATGCAATACTTGTACGAAAAAGCGGTCTTTCGACAAAGGTTGGGAAGCAATCGCCTCCTTTCGAGCTACAAACGTCACTCGGCTTCGCCTCGTGCCGATGTAGCTCTCGATCCGGCTCGTGCAGCTAACTTCACACCCTTCGTCGAAAGACCGCTTTTTCGTACTAGTATCGCAAAATACTATTTTAACCAGCCGCATCTCGAATTTCGCTATGTATAGGCCGCTCTACCATGTACAGCATATCGTAATTATTCTCATACTTTGGGGCCACAAATGTTTTACATTATTTTCCAGACGCATATAAAATGCATCAAGATAGTTCGATATAAACTACTAAGAGTTCAGCGGTAGATTGTGCACGCTACATTATTGATTGCAATATGCGATTTAATAACGATACGGCCATGAAGTAGACTAAAATGTGTAAAATCATAGAGTTGCGCGGGCAATATTTGGGAATCGTCACTTTGCGAACTCTACTAGACCTAGTATAGTGCCGCACGCTCAACGATTTCGCTGTCGAGCTCCAACAGTTGAACGATTTTCCACAGACGTTTTTGTGTGAGCTGCCAGTCGGTATGGAAATTTTATTTTCGACCGCAACGAAATACCCGAGCAAAACGAAAAACAGTCAGTCATTTGAAGGCACACCAATCGCAAAGTTGTGCTGTTTATTAGGCTTGGAGCACGTGTGGGATTTATGGTGTAGGAACCTCAAGGATACCCCTCGAGGTTACAAAGACACATTACTTTGTTTGGTACGTGTTGTAGAACACGAGAAAAGTATACGCTTGTCCCCCACAAGTACGAGAGATGTAGCAATGCTATTGCCGTGGAACTAGCGTGTTATTTGGAATTTTATTGCATGCCTAAAAGTGAAGTAATATATCGCGAATTCCATAAAATACAATATTGAATTACCAGATTGCCGTTCAACACAAAAGAGTCTGGGAACGATTCCTCAACTGTGAAGATAGCATCACACAACTGAATAGTATTGTCAACTTATCAGTTACCATCTATACATCACCAAACCGTGTTGCCGTTTAACACAAAAGAGTTTGGGAACGATTGCTTAACTATGGCGGCAGCATAGTTTTGTCTGAACTGAATGAATGAGAAAACTGAATTGTTTTGTCGGTGTATTTTGTTGTTCCATACGGTATAGGAAAATTTACCAGATTTCCGATACGCTCCGCATTTGCCACAGAGTCTGGGCATTATTCCCAAACTATTTTAGATTATATTACTATATTTTTCTCTCCGTGTAAAAAAGGATTCGGCAATCGCGCAAATGAAAAAAATGTCGTTATTTGTAAATAATTTGTATCGAACATTGGCTGAATATCGCTAGCGGTTACTGGGCCAAAGTTGTTCGACATCGTGAGCGAACGTCCACTTGGTATCGCCGAACACGCATCATAACGACAATATGCTAGCACTGGCTCAACTCTAGTAAGCAGGGTTTTACGACCTATTGAGCCCAACGTTAGAGTGATTATCAATCGACAGTTTAGCTAATATTGGTAATTATTAGTCGAGAGCCGATCAGCGGCTGTCGATGTGCTGCCGACTAACAGCCAATCGTCGGCCATACTCCGAGCGTCGGCCGACCGCACCTGGGTAGCTACTATCCTTTCCACTATATCCTGACGTCATCGATACCGATACCCGCAATTCGAAGCAGGTAACTAATGGAGTCTCCTTATGATTGCTTCCCCTGGTGCAAGCGCGAAAACAATGTCCTTCTTTTAATATAACACGGCGTAAAGGCGACCCAGTCCTTTACTCGGACAACAAAACCCTCCACCTGTTCTTCAGCGCATTGCACACATTTTTGGGGCCCCGGTTTCGCACCTGGCACAAGAACATCTCTAGCAATTGATCGTCTCCACCGGACATTTCCTATTCACGAAACGCACACTAGCGGGCGGAGCCAAGCATGTTGATCTTAACGCAAAAAAAACATAACGTACCGCCGTGCGCCCACAATTATTTTATTATTTTACAAAACCGTTTCGTAGAAAAATGGATTCAAGATGTTTTGAGGTTATGTTAATCTTTAGCCCCACCTGAAGACGTGGCTAAACCTGTGCGACGAGCGGCCGAGTGCGAGAGAGACAGCACCATAGGGTTCGTGTGAGAGCTAGTGAGAGGGGGTTTAGACTCCCTTTAACGTTGGCTATAGTGACGTCGGCTATAGCGAAAGAGGCTGATACGAAACGATAACGGAGCGAAACAGCACGCGAAAACCGTAGCATATCGATCTTTGTGACCGTGATCCGAAAAATTACATCACAGTGTATGCGAATAATGATTCTTTATACATAAAGCCTCACTGGTATCGTCTACTACTTGTAAAGTCTTACCGAATACATTCTTTATTTCACAGATCTTTCCGATATCATTTATATTCTTAAACTCTCTTAAACCTACGGGACCTCGGTCTCGGAAATCTAAACAGCTACAGTCTTCAGTCTTTTCGTTTAACATACCAATGAGCTGACCGTTTCGTTTTGGACCTACTACATTTACGATGGGCTCGGAAACACTGTCATTACAGGAAATACTTAGAAATATCCATTGGTGCTTGACCGGGGATCGAACCTTGACCCATTGCTTGTGAGCCTAAGCCCCAACCACTCGGCCACGGCTCTCCCTTGGTTTATCGTTGTTTATTTCATCGTTTTTGAATAATTTTTTGTAATTTTTTTTATTGCCCGACTTTTTTTAAATAAATTTTTCCACTGTCGGGAGTTAAAAATTCATTTTGTTTTCCACTTTCTATATATTACTCAAAAATGAAAATAAGAAAAACTGTAGTTGCAACGTTTTTTCTTATGATGCAAAGAACTAATTTCGTTTACATTCCAAACGCATACGAATTATTGTTTTTCTTTTTTTTCTTATTTCATTTTTTAATATTAAATGAAAATATTAAAAGTGACAAAAAAAATTAAAATTGGGAGCGTATAATTCCATGTTTTCTGTCGCCCCAAGTACGGATCCGACAAAGTGAAGCGCCACGTTAGTGTGTTTTTTTACGTTGAACCTGAATCGACCAGTCGTTTTGAATAAAACTAAAACACGACGTTGACGTTCAAAGAAGTTAAAATTTTTTATTTTTATATGGCTTTCCCATAATGTTCCTTTATTCGCAAAGATTCTTTCTCTTTCTCTTCTACGAGAAAGAGAACGAATCTTTGTATCTCCTTCTCTTCTTTTTTCTTCCTCTTCTATGAAAAAACGTATTCTGTATTTTGGCAAGCAAAGACTGACCTTTTACTTGAGGAATACGCGGGCTTCAAAAATAATAGAAGGGCAATGGACAATGTGTTCACCCGGCAAACTGCAATGCATCTTCGGCTCCGTCAATGCGGGGGTACAGCGTTCGTACTCTTTGTTAACTTTCGTAGAGCTTTCAACTTAGTCCTGCAACATAAACTCTGGGAAAAAATATACAAGTTCGGCATCCGTTCGAAAATAATAAGGATAGGGTAAAAGTGGTGAATATGGCCCACCTCGATTAACACGTAAATCAACGATATATGAACCGGTCCATATTTCCAACTTTTACTCTAGTAAAAAATGTATACGACGTTGCGACCCTATAAATAAAAACAAAACCGGCTTCTTGAACGAAGCAGATGTCTTTTTCGAAGCGAAGATATTGCATGACAAAGTATTAAGCCCTGTCTCGTTCATTTAACACCTATCCGTCATGCACTTGTATTTTCGTGCGCGAAACTGCCCATGTAGGGTGATCGGACGTGGCCAATGGTTGGGCGAAGCTTGATACCGATGTTGCCAACATAGGCATGCGAGCTTGGCCCAATCGTCGAGGGAGCTTTGGATGATAAGTACTTGCCAATATTGGCACCCAACATTGGCCCCAAGGTCGATCAAGACGTTCGGCCAATAATTGGTTGCAAATTTAGGCCCTCTATAGGTTACTTATATAGGGCGAGAGTGGTTTTAACGCAATACTTTTTTTTTATATTACCAACATCGGAATATCACTTTTTTTTTCTTCGCATGTCTACAAGACATTATTTTTTATATATTTTCTCCTGCGAGACGTCTCGAAGCGGTCATACTCAGTCAATATATTAGCAATACGTATCGCATATTGGTATGTCAATGCATTCATTGACTACCGAGTGCGGAATCCAAAAATAATACGCATTCTTTGCGGAAGTTAAAAAAGGTGTCATATCACATGCTTTTATATTGACGCTCGGGTGCACTGTCACTTCTGAGAAACAACTTCGGTTAGCGTCATCTAGCGGCGAAAGCCGCTCATTGATGGTCCAATGTTGGCGTGACATCGATAAACCGATGATTGGCGAGTCGATATTCGGTCGAACATTGGCCTAAAATCGACAGACCGATGGTTCGTGAGATCATACATCAATAGATCATCTGTTGGCGAATCAATATTCGGCCGAACATTGGCCTGAAATCGGCAAACCAATGATGCGTGAGATCATACATCAACAGACCAACGGTTGGCGAATCA
>JAPYZC010003284.1:0-16086 GCA_030522665.1 Ichneumoninae sp. A BG-2022a | reverse complement strand
GAATTAGACTGTTTTTAATAATTTTTCAAAAAACTCAGAAAAACTCAAAATCCCATAAAATCTTACCCCTTCGATGGATTTCGGCCAAATTCAATACCACCGATCTTTGGTCATAGTATTGTATTTATGTGCAATTTCAGGATGATCGTTCAAAATTTACGCAAGTTAGAGCTACCACGACCTTTTTTCAAAAATTTCAAAATCCCATAAAATATTGAAACAAGCCTCAATCATCATGAAAATTGTACCGGGGGCAGAGACGTGACCACTCTACCAGTGTACCAAAATTCAACTGGCTATCTCGAACCGTTTCCGTGTTATAGTCGTTTTAAACGACGCAAGTCTGTCACACACATACATGAACACAGACCCACACACACACACACACACATACGTCCGGACGCCAGCTAAAAATCACATCTCTCGACGTTTCAGATTATTTTAAGTACTCTGACACTAAATTCTCGAAAAAAATGTTTTCACGAAAACAAAACTTCCTCTATGAGGAAGCAAAAGTAGCTGAGTTAACAGAGAATGCCTCATGTATGGACTAAGTGATAGTAACGAAGTTCTATTAATTTTGCACCTTACATTTTAGTATAGTTCTCGATAGTTTTTTTTTTTTACTCATCGGCACGTAACCGGACTATTGACAGGCCGCTCGGTCTCGTGCTCATGGCTATTCAGAGGTTTCCACTGCACCTTCGACCTAAATTCCATAGACCGTTTTTAATATGAAATTATCTCTCTTGTTGCAGGAATAATCACCGTGGTCGACCATCGACTTCAGTTCGCCGATCCAGAGAAAGAATGGCGAATTATTCTGACCCATTATGCCGGTCTGGCCGGACTTGCCGTTGCCGGTCTCCTGATAGCCGCTATTCTACCGTGTGTTGGTCTCTTCTTCTGCTGCTGCAGATGCGCGGGCCACTGCGGCGCCCGAAGTCAACCTTTCGACAAAAAACACGATCATTGCCGAAAAATTATGCTGAGCTTCGTTCTCATTGGTGTCGCTACGATTATCCTGTAAGTGGCTGGATCGAAGCTAATGGTATTTATAGATCACGTGCCGAGTATCATTTTTTTTAAGTGTTTTTTTTTTTTTTACTATTTTACCCGGTAAAGATTAAGCGATAAAAAAAATTAAACGGATGTGTTTACTGAGAAAGAACTTAACATCGATAGATAATAAACGATGGACTGGCTTGCGATATCATCCGATGATATCCGGTATCTAACTTTATTGTGAAACTCGGTAACGTGATCGCTGCGATTGTAGCACCTTGAGAAACACATAAACAGCACTTGAACGTAGGTACGATTTCACAAGGAAAAGTTCGCGATACAGCTTTGTGGATACGCTTTTCGAAAAGGACTTGAAAAAAAGAAAGAATGAACACAAAAATGTTATTAAAGTATTTTATCGAATTTATAAAGCATAATAATCCGGTAGGTTTACGATGTTGTCCCAACAGGACAGCATATTTAATCGTTGCCATTTTCATCGTTGTAACACCTGAGAAACACCTAAACGGTACTTGAACGTAGGTTCAATTTCAGAAGGAAAACTTTCGCGATACAGAAATTTTTTTCAGAGTACTTGACAAGAAATAACGAATAAAGAATAGGAAATTATTTTATCGAATTTATAAGTGGTAATT
Organism: Ichneumoninae sp. A BG-2022a; assembly: GCA_030522665.1. Taxonomy (NCBI): domain Eukaryota; kingdom Metazoa; phylum Arthropoda; class Insecta; order Hymenoptera; family Ichneumonidae; species Ichneumoninae sp. A BG-2022a. The sequence continues at coordinate 14,425 of JAPYZC010003284.1, read as the reverse complement.
GATGTTTCGGTAGGCTGCCGATGTTGTTCCACCAGTACAGCATATTTCTTTTAAGGTAGTCCTTGCGAATAGTGTTCGCATGAGTTTCAGAGAAATGAGAGGGAATTGTAAACATTTCTCGATGGTATAAAAATCTGAAAAAATGAAGCATATTAACCCTTTGGTTTGAATTTTTTCAGATTTTTAAATGCACTGTCAATTTTGTGACTTCCCTCACTTTTTCCCATATAGTAAGACAAAAATGCAAAGTGAATTAAAAAATCTGAAAAAATGCTTGCGTATTTAGAAAAGTGAACGAATTATTTTTATATTTAAAAAAAGTTAGGTGTCCGGGAGATTCGTTGATCAATTAAATTTTCCATCAATTTGTTAATAATATTTTGTAATTATTATTATTATTATGCAAAATTTATCTTTTAGCACGTTTAATGTGCTTGATTTTTTCAGATTTTTATACCATCCAGAAGTGTTTGCAATTCCCTCTCATTTCTTTGAAATCTGTGCGAAATGAACACTATTCGCAAGGGTCATCTTAATTCACTCGCGAAACCCGAATCATATAAGAATATTCGACCGATTATTCGTCGATTTATCGATTAAAAAATGATGCCAGTCTGTGTAACGATAATATGACGATAAATGTGTGAATTGTTCGCAGTTTCGGAGTCGTCTGTGCGTTCGTGACAAACGAGTACATGCAGGAGGGTGTCGAGGGTCTGCCCGATCAGGCGAAAACGAGCCTCGAAGACGTGGAGCTTTATCTGACAACGACTAAGCAGGAAATCCACAATCTTTTGACAACCAACTACGAGGAACTCGAAGTTACGCTGAACAATATACTACACGCTTGCGGGAGAATTGTTACCGAGGAATTGGCGATATACTCGCACGCTGTGTCGTTGACGAATCTTAACGACATCGTATCCGGCCTGGACGCGATCAGGGAAGACCTGAGAATGATGAATAAGATAACGCAGGAACTGAGAATGAACGCCAGTCAACTTGATATAGGTAGGTTCGTATTTCACAAGGATCATTAACCAATAATCACATTAAACAGTTAATTAATTCGGTGGAATTTCGTACGAAAATATTTTTGTTTTGATTCTACAAGTGCCTGGACGTGGGACAAAAACATAAACGGACGGACAAACAGATAAACATCTTTCCGTAATATATATATACAAGATACGGGTGTTCGTGGGGGAAATTTTGAATGATCGAAATGTAAAACAGCCGATATTTGGAAATAGAAGAAATAGCTAACTTTCAAATATGCAACGGCCATTTTTCTGAGAGTCCTTAAGTAGTAAATAAAAATTGAGAACATAAATATATCGAAATGAGCTTATATCGAGAACAAATATACGAATAGACGATATTGCAAGGGGTGAACCTTAGAATAGACGAAAACTCGAACACTAAAAAGTTCGAGTAATGTCAATCTAAAATCGCGGATATTAAGAGTTTTCATTGATAGAAGACCAATAAGTCGAACGGTCAAAATAGCGCAAGACCAGAAAGACGAACGATCAGCATAGCGATAGCTTACGAAATGTCAGTCCCGCATTTGTTAGCTCTTTTCATGCGATATTTGCCTTTTGCTATAAGCTTTCGCCATTTCGACTCTCACTGTTTTGGTCCCTCACGTATCTACGTTTTAGTCATTCGAAATCTGTATTTTCAGCATATTTCCGATATGTATGTAAGGTATTAAAGTATTAACTTGTCTCCCTTTTTAAATTCAAAATTTTTGCTTTTATGAATATGATCATTCAAAATGTTGACCTCCAACTTCTGAAATAGTACATTTCGATACGAGTGCGAAATAGTATATTATGCTGCAAGAGAGGAAAGTGCGTCTTTTCATCGAGTGTGAAGGAAAAATGAAACTTTTCCGCCCGCTAAATTACTTTTTCTTTCGCTCATCAAGAATCTGCCACTTTCCACCCCCATTGCAGGCATAGAAATATGGTCACTTTTTTTAGCATAGTCGGGAAAAAATAGAGTATGCCACGCAGGAGGAAGTGCATTTTCACCTAGTATGAATTTCATCAACCTTCACAATCGGTCAAAAGGCGCACTCCTCCCTTGTGACATAATATACTATTTGGTGATAAGGTCATTCGACTTAGCGATCTATCAAAAATGCGTTTTCATTTTTCAATATTTCGATATTCATTTCATTTTTCGATATTTTAATATCCGCAATGATGAAGTTTCGAAATATTGCCCGTCCTAAATTTCGGTCGTTCATAATTTTGAAGCTCGTCCCAAGATATAACATGAATAAACTATTTACTGTATTATCCACTCAACAACTTTTTACGGATATTTTAACCAATCATTTCATCAAATTTTCTTCTTCAATATTCCAGTCGTCCGGGGCGTGAAAAAGGATTTACTCCACACATTGTCGGCATGCACAACGCACACCTGCAAACAAGTTTTAAGTGACTACAAAATCAATCAAATGTCTGTGCAAGTGGAATTCGATAAGGTCAGTATTAATTCTCGTCCCCTTTTCCCCAATTTCGTTTGTTCGTGAAGATGCTGATTAAAAACAAACAAAAACTTTATCAATTACTCGTATTACACGCAGTACTTGGACCGATACTTTCCGAAGGTATGACTACCTTTATTCACGTTGATTGCTACCGGGAAGTACAAAGTTGTTATCAATTGTCTGGGCACCGTGTGCAAGTTATGTTTCTCAGCCCTTTGAAACACGAGACTTTTTTTCTTCCCACGTTCATTTTGTCGTTTTCAATTAATTCATCGTCAGACAAGTTGTCATGTAGAATATAATGATCGTGACTCAAAGGGTTAATATGAAGAGTTTTAAAAGCATGCAGAAAGTCTTGGACGCTGGACAGTTTAAAGTCGTGAACCGATCACTGTTCAATTATTGTTAATTAGACATTCTCATGACAAAAGAATCATCATCAATTTTTTTTTCTTTGTTAATATGCACGGGTAAATAATTCCGAGAAACTCGCACACGTATCGCGTGACGAAAATTAGACCGACGTTTTTTGTTCATCTGTTTGTGAAGATAAAAAAGATACGTCCTTCCGGTTTTAGTCACGCGATATTTACCGCTTGGAGTGAAAGGGTTCTTATCGATCGGCTTTTGAGAATTTGCATAAGCCATTTTTATTATTTCAGCCAGTTTTGTGCCACGAAGTGTCTTAACTGCTCTTGGAGTGAAAATGTAATGAATGATTGTTGCGTAAATTATGCACGACGAATTTCAGCACCATGCTCGATAGATAAATATAAAAAAAATATCAATGTTGCATCCATATAATGATAATAACATTTTTGTTACGCGTTGCAGTTACCCGACGTTACGCCTTCCCTGCGAAATATCACACTGTTGATGGAAGGTGATATCGTGTCGGAGGTCAGTCAGGGCAGAGAATCCTTTTTAAAGATTCAAAAAGACATTCAACGCGCCGTAAACCAGACGATCCCTGTCGTCAGTGCGAGCATACGAAAGGCCGGCGACTCATTGGCTAAAGCGGCGATCAACATCACTTCACTTATCGATAAAATAAATCGTGATATTAACAGAGAGTATAAACCTCATCTTAAGACAACTAAAGATCACATCGATCAATATTCATTGTACAGGTAATAAAACATTTTTTTTTTCCTTTTCATAATCAATTTCACGTATATATTTTTCGATATCTTACAATAATGTTTTCATTGTTTTGTTTTGTTTTTTTTTTTTTTTTCAGATATTATCTGGGTCTTGGTGTATCTGGTATTTTGCTTACCGTATTGATGTGCTTAACTTTCGGTCTCCTGTGCGGTATCTGCGGCAAGCGTCCCGATGGCTACGGCGACGATTGTTGCAACAAAGGTGCTGGAGCAAGATTCCTCATGATGTGAGTTATTTGTCATTTAAGAAAAAAATTTTAATTTCTAAGAGCATCGAGTATTGATTCCTCCGATTTGTAGTACTAATTGCCTTTCCTTAAAAAAAGACTGCGTAATGGAAAAAAAAATTGGGTTACAGAATTTTCATCAACTCATGTTATTAAAGAAACTCATGTTATAAAGCGGGCTATCAATGAGTAAAAAACGATTTTTTTTACCAACCTCGATCTTGTTAGAAGTCATTAGAAAAAAATTATGTCGCTTAATATTTACAACTGTGTTTTCTGTTCTAGGGCTGTTTGGATAATGTTTCTTTTCACAAGTATACTGATGGTCGTAACGGTGACGCATATGATTTCTGGTGCGGTAGCGCAACGAGGAATCTGCGAGCCACTGAAGAATCCGAAGGACAATCGTATGTTCGAATTGGTAGACGATTTGGTACAAATCAAGACGAAGCTTTATTACAATCATCCCGAAGCTGACATCAATATGAGCTGGATTGTTACGTTAGTATTAAAAAATACGATAATACAAATTTTCATATCGATCTCCTTCTCTCGCTAAGTAACCTTACTGCCACTTATTTTACCCTGAACTCAATATTTCATACGGAAACTCGCATTAGAAAGAAAATACACAGTTTTCGTGAAATTAAAAAAAAAATTTCCGATGTTTTGGAACAATCTGAACTCGTTTTCATAAAAATCTGGAAATGTTTTGTTTTCGTGAAAACAAGGCTTCCTATATGAGAAAACAAAATATAGGTATGTTAAATGAAAGTGTTAAATCTCATTGCAGAAAGTGCCATGCCAACGAAACTCTCTACAAGGTGCTAAAATTGGAATACATAATGGATCTAGATTCGTTGAGGAAGTACGCCGAACGCTACGACATAAGTAGTACGATCGGTCAATTGCGAAAAATGATAAATCTATCACCGGGTGTCGTAATACTGAGCGACAGTGCCACTATGAAATTGAACGACTTGGCGCAGAGCGGACTGAGTGATATAAAGTTCTATCAGTACGCCGAGTTGCTGAAAGAAAATATAACTAATATAAATCTGGAACATCTCGCTGGCAAGCTTCGGGACATATCCGACAAACTTCCCGACGGTCAAGATTCTACGAGAGACAGCCTTCAGAAGAATGCTCACGATTTGGAGCATTATCACAAAGATTTGGTCATGCCGATGGCTGCACTGAGCGAACAGCTTAGCAACAGCGCGTTGACGCTCCAGGAACACATCAAATTTAATCACGGCTCAATGGCCGAAGCCATTCATAGCCTGGTCGACGAAGTTAAAACGGCTCAACAATTTCTTAACGAGGCCGGTCCGGAATACGTGCAATATGTAAGGACCACAGCTTTCTTCAATTCATCTGTGTATTCGAGGGGAGAAAAATATAATTTAGAATATAATTTCAATACTTTGAGACTCCGTGGTGCAGCGTTGATGCACGCATGCCAATAGCTTTAAAAATCGATGAATATATATGGAACATTTCATACCATTTCGACCTGGGTTTAACTCTTCACATCTTGAGTTGAGACTGCGATTTTTTATATGACTGATCTAATTCTCAAAAGCATTCAGATTTTTTATTAGATTAAAAAAACTGTTTATAATTATTTATAATTTAAAAAATGAACTTTTTGATCGCCACTAATTAAAAATCGCAACATTTCTGAAAAAATTTTGTGTCACATATAAGGAAAGTAAAACGTATTTAGTTTGGGGGCGGATATTATTAGTACAATCGCATCTAAATATTCCGAGCACGAACTGTCACATGTCTGTCCGTTCAGACCTATCAATCCTAACTAATATCGTGTGTCTCAATGAATAGTCAGCTATATATTCGTTACAATATATATATATATATATATATTTTTTAAACGTACAATGAATAAAATTAGAAGAACGAATCAGTTCATTATGGATTATCGATTGACCATTTTTATATGTAACTCTGCATTTTTGGGATATTTTACAAATTTTTCCGAAGAGTTTTTGTTTCTTTAAAGTTTTTAAAAATTAAAAGTTTTCGGAAAAATCTAAAAAAAGAACAACAAAACAATTTTCCATATAAAAATAGTCAAGCGATAACCCATAATCGACTGACTTTCTCTTCTAAGTTTTTCGCGCTCCTTTTTTCGAAAAAAATCAGAAGGTGACATCGGCCCACCCCGGCTCAACATTTTTCATATACGACACAGGATTTTTCAGAATTGTAAATGATTTTTTAATTGCGGCAATCAACAAAATTATTTTGTTTGTAATAATAAATAATGATAAACTATTTTTTTTAATCTAATAAAAAATGGAGTGCTTTTCAGAGGTAGTTCAGTTATATAAAAAAAAATCGCGGGACAATCCAAAGTGTGAAGGGTTAGAGCCAACTCGGAATAGTAGAGAATGCCGATATTCATTTGCATAAAAATTCAATCTACTTTAATAAAATTGTTTTTAATTACAGTTAGCAACCAAATTCGGAGATGCACTTATTCATCAGGTCGACGATTTCTTGGAACATTTAATCACAAGTACCCGAGAACAAATTGGACGATGTGGACCAGTGTCAAACGCATACAATGCGACCCTCGTTGCCGGTTGCAACAAAGTTTTGGATCCATTTGTACGTCAGTTGTTACAATTTTTTGTCATCCAAACTTTACAACAAAAAAAAGAAAAGCACGACTTATTCAGACTATTAAAGTGACCCACATATTTGTGTGTTATTGTTTGCAGAACGGCTTTTGGGCAAGTGTGGGTTGGTGCTTGATACTTTTTATACCCACGATAGTGCTCTGCGTTAAGTTGGGCTCACTCTATCAGAAGTCCGATCCGTATCCTGGGCCTCTTGTCGAATCGTAAGTACAAGAGCTGATACACTCAATTGTACAAACCGTTATGCTAATTGAACTTTGACGCTGGTACTTTAGTTGAACCCATCTCATCCCGTTTAGTCATTAGACCCTCTTCTGTTATGCAGCCTTTAATTTTTCTTCAAAATCCTTTTACGACGATATATGCGGTAAAGGGAAATTCTTGCATGCATGCGAACTTGTGTACGAATATTTGTGAAAATTGCATAGCAATTCAAGTGTCGCGCCTTTTCTATGGAAAGTAATTCATCTGGGAAATTAAGGAAGCCTTCTGTTCCATTAGTTTGACAATTCGAGGATTACCAACTATTCCCGGGCATTCATTTTAAACGCTGTTAAGGAGGATATGTTCAAGTTTTTCAAAGAATAATCCGAAATTGTTGCTCGATATTGATGTATTACGTCTCATTCTTTTTCTTCAAAGATGCTGTACAAATTTACCATCTAGATATTCGATAGTATGTTCCTGTTAAAAATAATAACTATTTGTTTATAAAGGAATTTCGTCGATGGACGAACAAAAGGGTGTTATTTTTTTTATGGGAAATACTATCGAATATGTATATGATGAATGCGTAGAGCATCTTTCAAGGAACAGAATGAGCCGTAACACATAAATATCGAGAAAACATGAGACATTATTCTTTGAAAAAACTGAACGAACGTGTACGTTTTCAAAAATTGGCACAAACCAATTAATAATTTTGTAAATCCATTGCAATTAATGATATTCTACATTAAGGACATCTGTTGTAATACAAATTACCATCTACTATAATCAATAGATGCGTAAAAGTTTGTATAAACGACTCAAAAAATGTAGAACTAGTTTGACAAGTGTGAAGCGCTCCAACCTCCTTCAGGTTAATGATTCAATCGCCGATCGAATCCCAAGTCTTGCAGAGCAATGCAGTCGAATATAACTAGAGATGAGCGCCGACTTTCTAACCGGTCATTTTTTTTTTTGGCAATTGACCAATTTTGGCAATTGACCGGTCCCGAAAAGACCGCACTATGACAAGAGCGACTTTAACTCTAAAAGCTTCCACGGTCTCAACTTCAATATTTAAAAAGTACCAATCTCGTTAATCAGAAAGAAACAAATTTTGTATTCATTTTATAATATTCTTTCATTGATACTTACGCAATACACATGATTACGATAGCAATACATGTGATTATGATAGCAATTACTGCTACAAAGTTGACGAAATTTGTGACAAAAAAAAAATTGCCGTCGAATCCCTACCAGATAGATCTGTGTCGCTGTTTTTACCATATTTGTGATCCCAACCAAAAATGATGGTCATGGGGCAACAAACATTTTCTGGAATAAAAAAAGATGGTCAATTGACAGGCTTTTTTTTGGTCAATTGACGCATAAAAAAATGAACGTCACGGCACATCTCTAAATATAACTCGAAATCTTTGCTTAGATATTTTGAGGTTTTAAGGTGATGTGGTATAACAACCCGCTTACCTGCCCCGGGCCCAGTCGGTAACAAAAACTGTACTGAATACGATTTTGAGACCGCAGCCATAAAAAAAAAAATTAAATTCTCTTTCTCTGCGTTTGTTGGGAAAGGGAAATTGTCTTTCCCTGCGTCCACGGAAAGACAATTTTCTTTTTTCTCGGCGGACTGCGGTCCCAAAACGGCATGCAGTACAGTTTTTGTTACCGGCGGCGGCATTTCACATCGCCTTAAATCGAAGCGATGCCTGATTCTGAGATCATTGTCGAATAAGGACTTATTGTGCAGGCTCGAGTCATTATTTTGTACAAGCTGTCGAAAGGCATTGAAATCCATCATATGCGGCATATGAAGTGAAGTAGCGTGTTGTTTACTTAGACGACTGTAGAAGGAATCTGTTGCATTTAGGTAGCCGTTACTATTTAGCTAGCTATCGGAAGCGTATTTGAGTTCTTAGAACAAATATTCCGTACATAGGAAATCTATTATCATAAACCGTTCGATCTCCCTGAGATGCGATCATACGTCAATTATTGGCGCAGTAGCTATCCGAATTTCTTAACTCTCTGCAGTAATTCCAATACGGTATCATCGATCGTTACTAAATCGGTATAAACAAAAAAATTTTACTTGAGAGGGAAGATCGAGGCTAGCAACACACAAGTTCGCACGATGTAAGGTCGAACGGCGTATGATTGGAGACTCCCCTTCATTATGGAATTCTATAAAAATATACGTATTACGATACATTTCAGTGAATATTTGTATGATGCGTACGCAGACAGGGATAACATACCCCTTGCTCAGTGAGTACTTTTCGTAAATTAACACAGGTTTGGCATGACGGTTTAAGGTAAAAAAAAAGCATGATGAGCTGCTGCAACAATATTTTGCTGCTTTCTATCCGGTCGTATGGTTTCTGTTCACCACGTATAAATTTAATTTGTCGTAAGAAAATTATTTAGTTAATTAATAACGGGCAGTTATTAATTGTTATATTCCTCGCGATTTTATTTAAGGGGTCCGAATCAGGTAAAAGTAACAAAACTTCGATCTTGGCTATCTCTCCTTCTGTGAACTATATATTCAAGATGAAGATCTGTCGTGTTAGCACAAAAATGAAACAATCGTTCACATCAAGAGAGCAACGTCTCAACGCCAAGTACTTAAAATAAGATTTTTTAAGTACTTAAGAGATTAGTTTCTCGTGCACACGAACCATTATCACAAGCAGATTTTAAAACGATAGCACACGCTTCTGCTGTTTGTAAAATGCATAAGTCACGTCCCTCGGCAGAGGTATCCAAGATTAAAATCTGACGATTTTTACCAAACTCAACACCCTTCAATGCATCTTGCCATTATTTCATAGTCACCCATTCCATGTGCGTCGGTAAATAATATTTCTGTAACTCATCCATGAGAAATGCTACTTTTCGTGCCGAGAGTGTCGAAAGTGGCGCTTAACAGTCCAGTGTACTATAAACACCCGGCGCATGCGCACGTCAGTCCGATCTTACTTTACGCACGCACGTTACACACGTCTCAGCGTGCGTAAAGTACGGCGCATGCGTAAAGTAGGCCTTGCTGCACAGCGCCACAATCAGCAGGCACGAGTAGCACTTATCCTGAATTCGTTACAAAAAATATTATGTCGTACTAGTGCGGTGTAGCGAAGATTACACGTTGACTTCTAAGTGAGTGGCAGCGTGCGTATAATAGTACATTACGATGGTAGTGCGAAAACACTTTTTCTGACGAGTGTGAGTTTCCAGCACGAGCCGAAGGCGAGTGTTGCAATCACACGAGTTAAGAAAACGTTTTTCGCACGAGTATCGTACAAAATTTCATTTCCCAAGGTGTGAAAATGGTTTTTTTTACGCACGTGAAGCGTGCGCAAAATCGCTATTTTCCCACTGAGTGATAAAAAGGTCGCTTTACTGCACTTGTGTCGCAAATTACTATTATCGTTTCACCGGGACGATCAACAATGGTTGGAAAACGATCGAATAATAAAAAAAATTATTGTCACTGCGCTTTGAGCAATTTCACGTATCACATGTATCACAAAAACGCAATTTATATGCATATCACAATAATAATGATGATTTTTTTACGCTTCGGACATTCTCTAAATTTTTCAAAAATTAATTTGCAGGGTTCATGATAAAAAATACGTGTCACACGCCAGACAACACGCCAATACATATGTAGAGAGCTATGACGGTCCGGCGGGTGGTTACAGCGGCGGCGAGAGAATAGCTGACGCGTATCAGGGATCATCGCACCAAGATTCAAGATACTCGGATCATGCGCCCAAGTGAGTATAAAAAAAAATCCTATACAATATCGATGTATAAAGTATAAAGTATAAAGTATAAAGTATAAAGTATAAAGTATAAAGTATAAAGTATAAAGTATAAAGTATAAAGTATAAAGTATAAAGTATAAAGAATTTCATAGTTAACACGACATGATTCTTTGAAGAACTTGGGATCTAATGTAACAAGGTAATAATTATTCTGCCCATAGAAATTGGGACTATCCCAATGGTGGTCCGCCCAGGTACGCCCCGCCAGCTGCAGCTCCGCCATTGAGCACGGAATACGAACGTCCGCCACCTTATTACTTTCCAGGACCTGGGTAAGACACAATTTTACAACACGATAAGTTAAGTCTCGACGTTAACCTTTCGGGTTCATAATTCGTGTCGATTAATTTATCTTTGTCAATGATTCAACGAAGAGAATTGATTGAGAATTGATTGTTGTTACCTTCGCCATCGCGGCACGACACGTATGAGGAGATTACCGTAATCTTTATAATGGTCCAACCATGCTGACTTTTTCACAAAAACTATTCGATTGGCATTATTCGCTACGAAGAGATGATCATTACGAGATATATGTTTTTATTCAAGTTGATAATGACAAAACTGGAATAAAAAAATTAAGTTTGGAAAAAAATTAATTTTTATTCATCATATCGTTACTGCAATGCGATGGGCGCTAACGTTGCGTGTCAAAATGAGTAAGCAGAGCCGATTCGATACTTAATGTTTTTTTCTTTTTACATATTAAGCTGTGAAGACACGATAATTACGAAAAAGATTATTTATTCCCGTTGATAAAAAGTCGAAATTGAATTGTTCATATCGCTTTATTATAATTTTTGTTTATTCGTAAAGCTTCTCCTACGACAAAGCATTTTCGGTTTTTTTGGCTCCCTCATAGATAAAGCTTCGCTAATAAAGGAACATTATGAGAAAGCAATATGAGCATTCCAATTTTTTTTTTACTTTCATGAGGAAGCCATATAAACATTTCAATTTTCAACTTTTTTCAACGTCAACGTCGTCTTTCACTTTTATCAAAAACGACTGGCCGATTCAGATTCAGCACGAACAAATACACCAACGTAGCTCTTCACTTTGTCAGATATGGGCTCGACGCGAAAAAAAATAAAAAATGAAAAAAAAGTGTAAATTCGGCATATCGTACTACAATGCGATGAGATCTAATAACGAGCTTTGCAACGAGTAAGGAAACTCGATACGATACTTAACGTTCCTTTATACATTATATGCTTTCAGGGTCAGAGATTAGGAGAAAAGTGCCGTGGCATGCACAAAAGCAGCGTTGAGCAGCGCCGCATCCCACACCTTTACCCGAAGTTACAAAAGGCGGATCACGAATAGCATGAGATCTGGAATGAGAGGAGAATACGTTTGAGTTTATTTGAGTTCCCAAGTGTGCCACGGATTATATAAGTGTAAAGACCAAGACAGTAGAGACTGAAGTAGGTTTAAAAAGAAGAAAAAAAAAACAAGAACAAAAAAATTTGGTGTCAGACAAGCGATGACAAGAAAATACTCGATTGTCGATTGAATGTCTCGGGACACTAATTCTAATCGTATTTATCGCCAATTAATCAGTACAATTTATTCGTTTGCCGCCATCATTATTCTTTTGTTTGTTTGTTCGTTATCACAAACTAGATACTCCGTTTGAACAAATATTTTATGCAATATAATTAACGAAAAATTCTCGGTCGGTCTGTGTAGCTCTTGCCGATAAGTGTCGTTGTTTGCACCGCGCTTTATCCAATTGTATCTTCGATTGTATTTGAGGCATCTACTCACAACATCTTACCAATACCGCTCAGGGGAGTTTTTATTTTATCATAGTTTATGGTTTTGTGGAACATTACATTTTTTTAAAATTACGTTACGTCACATTGACGCTACCCTTTAGATCATATATATTTATAAATTGGTCGTAAGAAGTATTGCCAACGTTGCAGACTGAACTCCACTCCTTCTACGCGTTTAAATTTAAACGAAAAAACAATTATAATCATTTGCGACACATGACGTTTCACGATGCGTGAAGAGATTATGAATTTATTGTTAAATAATTAGAAAAATGATGATAAAAAAAAGAAATACGACTACGAAGTAGAGAAAAAAGTCGAGGACATCACTAATTCGTAAATTAAACTAGTTAAAAGGAAAATTGCATTTGCTAATAAAGCGTCATACTAATTTGACCATTGATGTTTATGCGGGGTCGTCAAAATGTTATTGACAAAACGTGATTCTATTCTCCCCAGTAATAGAGTAATTTTTTTCGTATTAAAAAAAAGTATGTCCATCAAAGTTGACAATTGTTACTGTTTTTGCTATACGATATATTTCTTTTCTTTTTTCGACTTTGTAGCGAGAAAAAAGGAGAAAGAAAAGAAAAAAAATACAAAGGTTTCTAAGAACTCACTGTGCCAACGGAAGTGTGTTCACTACGAATAACTTTTAGATTAAAACGAATAAAAAGAATCGTCGATTTAAATAGGTGTTATGTATTTTTTTTTGGCCCCCACTTATTCCGGCATTATCTCGTGGGTATATCGGGCGAGCGACAAAGTGCTATCATATTTTTCTCCAAGAGTATTTTAGAGACTGCTTTTTTAACAGATATCGCTTTATTATTTTGCAAATACGCTGATAAACGATCACTGCTGATCGATTCTTGCACTAAGTGTTCAATAAATACGCGTTATTTTCGCCCCAATAATGTGTAAGAGAAGTTCAATGTGATGGAGGTATATCCGCAATTGTATAAAGTATCGAAATAATATGTAATTATGAATTTATTGATAATGAATAATGTATAAAAGTGTTTGTCGGTATGATTTGTTGAAGTTTCGTTCGACGATGCGTTAGAAGCATTTTTAGAGTTATAAAAAATTATATGGAAACATTTGGATTAATTAAATAATTGAAGCGAATAAGCTGCATGAATGGCGAACGTAATTGAAATCAGTACCTAATCAAAGTCCGTATGTGGACCTTCAGAACAAGATTTTTGTAGGTTCTGAGCGATTTTAGGGCGTCTACACCGTTACCGAGGGGTTAACAGGCAGGTACCCGAATGCAATTCAAATCCCATTGCCAACACAAACCCGTACGAAATCCTCAGCCCACTACACTCCGAATACATTGGCTTCCAACAGGGTACAATATCCGCTGAACTAAAATGTTCGCCTTTAATTCCGCAAGCCGAATGTTCCCTCGCGATTAATGAAAAACATAGAGCACTTTCTTGATAATAAGAATTAATCCGAAGTACTTTTTAGGAGAATCTCCAGATAGCATTTTGCAAACAACCCGTCAGCAAATATGCAGCATACGTCCGCATGAGATGGCGGTAAAATTGCGGCATGTGCATCCGCATTTGCCTATGTTTTTGTCAGCATTGAATGCCGAAATTTCTTAGAAGTTGTCAACTTGCCGTCAATATTGTCAGCAAGGCTTGATGGTGTTTTGCGTCTCACTACGAAGATTAATTTACTTGGGTCATGTTTATTTTGGGTGAAACTTTTAAAAATTCAATTTGTTATAAAATTTAAGGTAGTACTAGCGCAATGACTGACGCCTCCTAAGTTTGAGAGGAATGAAAGAATTACAATCACTTCTCGATCGGATAAAAATCTGAAAAAAATCAAGCACATGGAAGATGCTGATAAGATTGTTCGTCCATAACAATGATCCCAAAAAGTTATTCGTTTCCTTTATATTAAAATTTGTTTCAAATCGTAATTTTCAAGTATTAGATAAAATTCTGAAAAAATTCATACGTATTCAGAAAAATTAACAAATCATTTTCGTAATAAAAAAA